>SKCR01034580.1:0-142892 GCA_019454045.1 Zanthoxylum bungeanum
TGGTCCATGAAAAATTCGGATGATTCCTCCACCCTGAGTTTTAGGTGTTGGAATATGGATTGTTCCCCTGTCTGTTGAATTGTTGACATAAATCACCGTCTCTTCAAGTTGGTTTGGTTCATGTGCTCCTCCATATGGTGAACTTGTGGATCCAGTGGTAAGAGTCTCCATAAATTTGCATATCTGATCCAGCTTGGCGTTGACTGCTGTATTGGCTCCACTTTCATAAATTTCTGTAATTCGTTGGATCATGCTTCTTTCTGTTGGCCATAAGGAATTGTTGTTGGCCATTTCTTCGATTAGGTCACAGGCTTGATCTTCTCATTTTGCCATTAAAGCTCATCCAGCAGCAGCATCGATTGTGGTTCTCATCAGTCTAGAAAGTCCATTACAGATAGTTTGGACTTGAAGCTATTTTGGAATCTCATGGTGAGGACATTTCCGGAGTAAATCTTTGTACCTTTCCCAAGCTTCGTAGAGAGTTTCTGAGTCTTATTGTACAAAGGATGTAATGTCATTCCTCAACTTTCCAGTTCTAGCTGGTGGAAAGTACTTTGTAAGAAATTTGGTGGCTAAAATGTTCCAAGTTGTGATGGAACCTGTTGGTAGTGAATGTAGCCAAGCTTTAGCTCTGTCCTTCAAGGAGTATGGAAAAACCCGCAGTCTCATTGCTTCTTCAGCTTCTCGGTTGTAATTGAAAGTGCCGCAAACTTCCAGGAAGTTGCTAATATGGGTATTAGGATATTCAGTTGCTTTCCCACCAAACTACACTGACTGCTGAATCATCTGAATACATGATTTGATGTCACACGTATTTGCTGGTAAAGGAGGAAGTACAATACAGGAAATGAAGTGGTCGACCATGTTGGACAATTAAGACCCATAACGTCACTATTTGTACAGATCATTGTGTTGTTGTACAAATTAACTATGTGACAAATGAGATTGCTTTCTTATCATTTGTGATTAGATCACCAAGATGTATAAATGATAGGAGGTCCATATGATTAGTTCCTGGATTGAGAATGATATGAGACAGTATCAGTCCACGAAGGATTAATTATTAAATATCCCTAGTCAGAGAATTATCGAGATTGGACATCGATAATGCGTAAAAGACTAGTATTACATTTGTGCGCGTTGTGAGGGCATAACAACATAGTTCTCATATATTTGGGTATATGATACTCATGCAAGTGTAATAAGAGGTTGTGTTTTACCGATGGTACGGGAAACAGCTTCGCTCTGGATAGACCCCCTCAGAATTCCATTAATAGTATGACTATGTGTCTATGGAAGTCCGAAATCAGGGTAGGTGTATTTGGTCTTAACTTGAGACTTGCACCGCTAATACTTGCGACAATCAATGTACTTTGGTTTTGGTCCTCCAGGGCTTTAACAGGTTCTGTGTATGCCTCTTCTGGGTATATTGAGAATCGTAGTGTATTGGGTGTGATGTCGAGATGGAATTATCACTCCAGTCATAGTGGAGATGATGGTCACGTAGGATACGGAACTCGTTCTCTTATATGCTCGAGCTATCGGGATATTATGACTAGGTCATGTTTATCCGATTATAGAGACTAGTTACCAGAGATCCGATATGTGCTTCGTACGGGGCAGACACAATTCCAGCCCCAGGCCTAGCACGTGACATCCGATACTGGATCGAAATACGCAATACTACGTATACTACGCCTGATATATATCACATATTCCTATAAGGATATTTCTGGAGAATTGGGTAGGCATGACGCTTTGCTAGAAGCCAACCTTGTCTTCTAAATCGGTACAAACATAGTACTAGGTACTTACGTGTTCGGATAGTCTGACGACCATATTTTTAGCCAACATATCCGGGGATCTCATGGGTCGCTTCCCGAAGATTAACCGATGATGTATGACTCGCATTTTATTAATTTGGGATTAATTTGATGAGAGAGAAAATTAATCTAGGATTAATTACATATATTTTTTCTGGGATAACATATTAATTAAAGAGAGAGAACGATTAATTTGGAATTAATCGATAAAATAATATATTGGATATATTATACGAAATTGGATTTCGACGCGGAATTGAAATTAGATTTTAATTCGGGCGAACGAGTTAATTTAGAATTAATTCATTAGCGACATGAATAGTGATTTCACTGGGCATAATCATTTAATTACGTCGCAACGGAAAATTCGTTAATTTGGAATTAGTGAACCCGAGCCCGGGAGTGTTTGCGAGCGTATTCGCATTTCGAATTCGAGTGCGACACGCAAGTCACATCAAGGGTCAAATCGCTAGTCACATCAAGCGTCAAATCACATGTCACTTTGAGTGATGTGACAATTTGATTGATTGATTGATGGTGGTAGTTAGAAGGCATTAATTGTCTTTTGCCTTTTGACTTTTTTGAAATTGAAAAATGGTAAATGGTTAATTGATTTTGGAAATTAAAAATAAAAAAATAATACACATTTTTATTCTCTCTCTTGGCTCACGGTTTAAGAAGCCAAAATGCTCTCTCTCTCTCACACGTCTTGGACCATTTCCCTCTCAAATTTTCTAGTTCTGCCGAGAGAATAAGAAAGATGGAGATGGTGATTTTTGTGGCAAAAATCACAAAGAGCTAGCACTCAAAAGAGGAAATACATATGTGATAGGGAATCGAACACATGAGCATGGAATCACCACTTGGAGCTTGGAGCTTTGAAGACATCCATGGCCGATTCTTGGAGGAGCACAACAGCCCACTGCCGTGCAGTCCACATGCTGAGCAGCCCACTGCCGAGACCATCAATGGATGAGAGCTTGAAGTGTTCTTCGTCGCATCTCAACCGATCGTTGTAAGTATGTTTCCGCCATATTTCTTTGTGTATTCACATGTGTTTCTTGCTTGATAATTGATCCTTGGGACCTTAGAGAATTCCAACAATGGTATCACAACCAATATTGAGCACGAAAATGATTTAGGGTTAAAATTGGGTAAAATGTGTTTGAGCATGATTTGATGTAATTAGATGATTAAGTATGCTTAAATGATGTTGAATTGAAGTTATGCATGATCAATTTCATAAAATTTGTTTGGATCAATTTTTTCCCCAATTTTTTAGGCTTGGCCGAAAATATGAAATGCCCTAATGTCTTGGTATTTTTGTTTTTTGATCATTGGATGACTTAAAACAATTGGGTAAAGTTGATTTGAGATTTATTTGGATTGAATTTTGAATTGGACAAAGTTTCCCTAAATTAGTGGGCTTGGCCGAAACTAATGAATTATAAAAGTCATGGTGATTTTTTGATTTTGATTCATTGGATGAGTTGAAATCATTTGGGTAATGTTAAATTGGATTTAATTGGATTGAATTCGAATAAGATATAAAAATACCCAAAATGCCAAGACTACAATAGCATGAATGGGTTTGATTTTTGATAAAATGTGTTGGACATGTTTTGTTGTTAATGAGCATAATTAATTAGGCAAATTGGTGTTTTCGAAATATTGATTTGGGTAATTAATTATGGAATACACTTTGGTTAATTAGATTATAAAATTTGGAATTCGGTAATTTAATTAATTGGGCTTAAATTGGAAATTGGGCTTGAAATGTTGTAATTGGGCTTATTGGGCTTGGTTGTACCAAGTTAGGTTTAGGCTAAATTGGTTGGATCCAATTGGGCCCAAAACCGCATCCATAAAGTCCAATTATGACTTAATGGACCTTAACTTTAATTGGGCCTAATGGGCCTAAATTGGTTTCTAGGCATATAAGGGTGATTCCTTTAAATGGGCTTTAGTCTTTGGGTTTGACCCAAGTTGACTAAAAGTCCATGCCTTATGAAATTAATTAAAAGCCCATTGGACTTTAATTAAATTGACATTGGATGTTAATCGGGTTTTGAGACCCGTAACGATTAAATTTGGAATTTAAGTCGTAAAGGTTTATTAATAAAGTGTAATATTAAATTTGGAATTAAATATTGAATTAGTATTAAATGCAAATTGAATTGGATTTAATTTTGTAGTTTAATATAATTCAAGAATTCGTACTTTGAGTACTTATTCGCATAACAAGTTTGACTCGCGCAAAATCAAATCGTTGTTTGAACATTGGATGGTCATTAATTATCAGATTAATTAATTGGATTAGATTGATTGATAACATGCTTGTGTGAATACATGGTTGCGATGCATGAATAATGTATATCAGATGGATATTAGAAGGGTAGGGCAATTTTAGAAATTGTTGTAATAAATTTTTAATTTATTAATTGGACCTGCGTGTCCAGCCTATTACCTTATTTCTCATTGTATTTCTCTTCTCACCTATTCCCCTCAATGTAAATGAGGTTTCTTTAGAAGTGTAGTGTAACGGGTAGAAGTAAATACTTATGCTAGCGGGAGAGAGGAAAGTGAGAGATTTGATCTAGGATCAATGTGTAAAGTATCCATCCACATATCATTATTATTTTATTTATACGCGCTTTATTATGTGTTTATATTGGATATATTGGCATATATAAGATATATGTTTCGGACTTGGACGTCCTCCTACTGGATCTAGAAATTGGATTGGATCCAATTGATCTTAGAGATCTACCTAGTTAATTATCATACAATTTGTTGGCCAAAGTCAAGATTGTGTGATATTTAACGGGATCCTAGCCCACTAGGAAACATGGTTTCCCGAGTACTCGACAGAGGGTTAGAGGCTCGCCGAAAAATAGTGGGAGGCAAGAATTGAATTTGCAATATTCGTTTAATTACTTGCCATACGCGCTCAAACAAATATCATTCGTCAAATAAATTAAATGTTAGTTGGACTAATATTTAAATCGTTATTTTAATAAACAGTTGGACTGTATTCAAACTAATTAATTATAGTTGATTAAATAGTTGGACTATAATAATCATTATAATAAATAGTCCCTAAATCGTTGATTAAATAGTTGGACTATTAAAATCAAGATAAAATTGAAAGATTGACATTTAAAACATAATCCTAGGGAAAATGTATTTAAATGGTTTAATTTTTAAATTGGGAATAATTTCAGGATAGTCCTGGAAAATAATAAGTTACTTTATTTGATAAAATAACATATTATGCCTAAGCCCGGAGTTAAGCAAATAGTAGAGCATGATCTTTGGAAGATTCATGTAATGATAACTCAAGTGCTTAATCCATTAAGCTTGTCGCAGTAGACTCCTTAATTTCTTAATCAGAACTAAGGATTAG
Organism: Zanthoxylum bungeanum; assembly: GCA_019454045.1. Lineage (NCBI taxonomy): Eukaryota > Viridiplantae > Streptophyta > Magnoliopsida > Sapindales > Rutaceae > Zanthoxylum > Zanthoxylum bungeanum. The sequence goes on from SKCR01034580.1 coordinate 5,230, forward strand.
ATCCTTAAAGTATGATAATGAAATTGAAGGATCTTCATAAATCTATATTTAGATTTTAGAAGTACTGAATTGCAATAAATAACTCTTGGAGAGTTAATGACTATTCTCAAGGAGGCAAAGTCAAAGTTTGCCATAAGGCAAGTAGCGCAAGGCGCACCTCACTTCGATATTCTAGAAACCCATGGCTTGGCCAAAGGCTTCTGGAATATGGAAAAAGGGCAAGGCAAAATCATTATAATCTTCTGGGAAGATAAATGACATATCCCAAAATGTCTGCTTAAATTGTGGCAAACGGGATCGGGGAAGCGTGACTACCGTTTGGACTAAGCACACATGAAGAAATTGAAGACGAGCAAGGCTCTGACTTCAAATATGTTTGTCATAAATATGTTCATTACTGGTATTAAAATTGGATTTTAAATACTTAGTGTGATAACCTAAATATGTGTACTGATGTTCAGAATCTGCTTTGAGCAGGATACTGACTTCAGTTGAGATTAATCTGTGGATCGGAAACGGGACGAAAGTCGCTATTTTGACCGTAGATACCTAAATTTAGGAACTACCCTTCGGGTGTGTACTTAAATTAGGAAACTGTTATAATGTAACTAGTTTGACTAGAAACATTATCTCTATATCAGTGTTTAATCCGTTACGGATGTACCTTTATATTCTAGAACACTAAAGTGTTTTATTATATAAAGATGATATTGAGATAAACACATTAGATGTAAATAACAGTATTTATATTTTGAATATAAATAAATCTCAAACGTATAACATGACAAACAAATAGCTCAAACTGAAGATTAGAAGAGAGACTTAATTGTGGCATGTTGTCTAGGACACAACTAAAACAAGAATCGTATATCCACACTATTGAACAGTGGGTACTCGGACTGATTTGATTCTATTCAAATAAAGTCTACGAATCTAGTTAATTGGGCAAGGTGCCTAAAACACCTTTACTTGGTAAAAGTTTAAATGCCACCGATCTGTTAGCTCTAGTTCATAGTGAAGCAAATGGGCCTATGTCTAGCTAGGCTAGATGTGGATATGAATATTTCATGACCTTTACGGATGTGGCATCGCGTTATGGTTATATGTTTCTTTTGGAACACAAATCGGAAACTTTTAGAGTTTTCGACACGAAATAGACAAACAGATCGACTAAAGTATTAAACCGCCACACTAAGACCGTAATGGAAAATACTTAGGCAATAAGTTTCTAATATACTTGAAAGAGTAAAGTATTCTTTCAAAGAGGACTCCTCCCGGAACACGTCATCCTGACGGTGTGTCCGAACCAGAGAAATCGAATTTTGTTGGACATAAAAAGGTTAATCATGAGTCGCTCTGAGCTACCATTTCCTTCAATGGAAACGTATTAAACAGTGCAGAACTTATTTTGAATAAGTGTGGGACATAGGATCTGGGGGCAACGCATGATGTGTCCAGGCACGCGGCCTGGTTGGGAGTACGGAATAGTCCGGGGGACTAAACCGGAGAATAATGGAGTCGCCACCTGGTGTGAACCAGGAAAATGAGATTTAAGGCCGCACTCACCTCTCGCAAGGGAAGACCTCAAAACCGTTGGGTTCGGAATGGTCCTTACTTATGTCACTTGTAATGAAAGGATTTATGTAATAATTAATCAAGTTTAAGTAACACTTATTCCAAGAGTATCATGCTTCTAAATTCACATGCAACATCAACAAGTTCATCTAAATTTACATGTAACACATATCTGAATTTGCATACAGCCTATTAGCATCTAATCTATGTCTCAATTTGCATACATAAGATTAACATATGGCAAGCATACAAGTTAATAAACACATTATACTCATACATGTGGGGAATACAGATGAACGACACTTACACAATCTTGCATAATGCATAGAAACAATCAGGTTTATCATATGAAGGAATAGCTACTAGGGACAATTATGTACGGAATCTGATGAAAATAACTCAGTTCAGTGGGTGCGCGTTCGCGTAGCGTTTGAACGGTAAACAGAAGGTTCGCGTTCGTATAGCGTTTGAGAACGGTTCGAACGGAGCCAGACCTGATGCATGAAACACTAATAAGATGCGTGCGCGTTCGCGTAGCGTTTGATAACGCGTTCGAACAGAAAACAGAAGGTTCACGTTCGTATAGCGTTCGAGAACGCGTTCGAACGGAACCAGACATGATGCAAGATGAAACTAAGAAAATGCGTGCGCGTTCACGTAGCGTTCGAGAACGCGTTCGAATGGTAAACAGAAGGTTCGCGTTAGTGTGGCGTTCGAGAACGCGTTCGAACGGAACCAGACCTGATGCATGCAACACATTCATAGACAAACAAATCCACAATGTGGGACCTCACGTATCCGATTGAACTCATCTCACATCCAACCGAATATACACCAACCGGCGCGGCAAAGCATCGTGATAAAGGATTTTAACCCCTCCAAATAGGGGACCTTTATCCGACTTACTAAACCCATGCACTCGATCGTATCATGCATACAAAGATAAAGGCAATCACATCAAACTTGGTATGCCCAATTGAACATATCTTACATTCAACCGAACACACATCAACCGGCGCGGCAAAGCATCGTGGTAAAGGATTTTAACCCTTCCAAATAGGGGACCTTTAATCCGACTTACTAAGCCCATGCGCTCGATTGTATCATACATACAAAAATAAAGGCAATCACATCAAACTTGGTATGCCCGATTGAACATATCTTGCATTCAACAACCGAACACACATCAATCGGCGCGGCAAAGCATCGTGGTAAAGGATTTTAACCCCTCCAAATAAGGGACCTTTAATCCGACTTACTAAGCCCATGCGCTCGATCGTATCATGAATAAACAAGTAACATGCAGAATTTAAATAACATATAATAAATAAATCAACAACATAAAACAAAAGAAGGTGCCGTTTACTCAAGCGTTACGTGGAGTTGTATCCCGAGTACAGATCATACTATCATCCATTCGGAATCGGCTATGAAATTTATGTCCGGGTTTCCATCCGATATACCGTGAGAGTTGACACATCTTTCATTTTATTCCAAGGCCACAACATACAATATTTCACAATTCATGCACTTTCTATCTATTCAAGGGCCACAACATGCTTCACTCAAAAATAATCATGCAAACGGAACTCAATAAATAATAAAAATACAACTGAAAACGAGTGTGAAAAATACCCTCAGCTCTAACCTTTTATGTCGACTTTCGGACTCGCGTTTCACGGCCGTCGGAAGGGCTATCGCTCCGTAACTTTTCTGGTTCACTGGTTTGCGTTTTACCTCGCTGTTTCGCTGCTCAAGCTATTGTTTTGACTCTGTTTTGTTGCTGTTTCTTCGCGGTTTGCTGCTCAACTATTGGTCACTGTTTTGGCGTTTCAACGGACTGTTTCGAGTGTTTTTTGTGGGTTTTTAGTGCAGTCTTGTGTGATTATTTTAAGGATTATAAATGCAGTTTTTATGTTACTGTTTTGAGGATTTTGGGACTGTTTTAAGAGGATTTGGCTGCTGTTTGGGGGTGATTTGGGCTACTATTCAGGCGTGTTTTAGGAGGTGTAGGGGCTGCTGTTTTTGGTGGAAAGGGGCTGCTGTTTGGGGGTGTATTTTCGTGATGTGTGGAGGTTTAGGGGCTGCTGTTTTCGGTTGTAGAGTGGGGGAGATAAAGAGAATTATTTGTGTTTTTCTTCTTGCTATTGCCGTGAGTGGCTAGGGCTCTTGGTGTTGTGATTTTCGTGTAAGTCTTGTGTATGAGCTAGCCTAGAGGAGGGTGTGAATGGTTCTTTTTATAGGCAAAGGCTAGGGTTTCTAGGTAAGGAAGGGAATCAAGTAAATAAGGGAGATATTTTGATTGGTTTATGAAAGGAAGGAATCTTGTGTAATTGGTGGGTGAATATCTTAATTAAGGAATTAAAATATTTGATTGATTAATGTTTATTTTAATTTGTATGTGATTTTTAGATTTGTTTTGATTTCACCATGTGTTAAATATGTGTTTTAAGTGGGCTTGGGCGTGTTGGGCTTGATGTGAGGCTAGCAGCAAAACCAGAATTACCGACACCGTTCGAACGCTTCCTCGAACGCGGCACGAACGCCCGCAATCTGTTTTGCGTTCGAACGTATACACGAACGCAGCACGAACGAAAACAGTGAACCTTGTTTATTCTGAATTCCCCCTGCCGATGTCCGTTTTCCGTGACCTCCATACTCGGAGCCGTACATGTCGTGCTAAACCTCATACCCAAGGCGTCGCAGTAATATCTCCATACCCGGAGTGCCGTACCTGGAGTGTTAAACCTCATACCCAAGGCGTCGCAGTAATATCTCCATACCCGGAGTGCCGTACCTGGAGTGTTAAACCTCATACCCAAGGCGTCGCAGTAATATCTCCATACCCGGAGTGCCGTACCTGGCGTGCTAAACCTCATACCCAAGGCATCGCAGTAATATCTCCATACCCGGAGTGCCGTACCTGGCAAAATTGATCTAATGTCTCCATACCCGGAGTGCCGTACCCGACAAAATTGATCTGATGTCTCCATACCCGGAGTGCCGTACCCGGCAAAACTGATCAGATATCTCCATACCCGGAGTGCCGTACCCAGCAAAATTGATCTGATGTCTCCATACCCGGAGTGCCGTACCCATCAAAACGGATTCTGTATCTCCATACCCGGAGTGCCGTACCCGGTAAAACTGATCTGCTGTTAATGTGGGCCTCGCCCCCAGAGTGCCATACCCGCCAGACTGATGTTGATAAGGATGTGGGCCTCGCCCCCAGAGTTCCATACCCGGCCAGACTGATGTTGATAAGGATGTGGGCCTCGCCCCCAGAGTGCCATACCCGTCCAGACTGATGCAGATAAGTATGTGGGCTTCGCCCCTAGAGTGCCATACCCGGCCAGACTGATGTTGATAAGGATGTGGGCCTCGCCCCAAGAGTGTCATACCCGGCTAAACTGATACTGATGCTGATGTGGGCCTCGCCCCCAGAACGATGTGGGCCTCGTCCCGAATTGATACTGATGTGGGCCTCGCCCCAAACTGTTATGGGCCTCGCCCCAAACTGATACTAATGCGGGCCTCGCCCCCAGATTGATGCTGATGTGGCCTCACCCTCAGAGTGATACTGATGTGGGCCTCGCCCCAAACTGATATGGGCCTCGCCCCAAACTGATACTAATGTGGGCCTCGCCCCAAACTGATATGGGCCTCGCCCCAAACTGATACTAATGTGGGCCTCGCCCCAAACTGATGTGGGCCTCGCCCCCAGACTGATATGGGCCTCGCCCCAAAACTGATACTGATATGGGCCTCGCCTTCAGACTGATACTGATGTGGGCCTCGGCCCTGGACTCATCCCCAAAACTGATGTTGATGCTGATGTAATGGTTCATTCCCGAACTGTACTGTATGAGATGGTCCATTCCCGAACCGTTACTGTGATGTGGTCCATTTCTGAACCGTTACTGTGATTTGGTCCATTCCCTGACCGTGTTTCCATTCCTGGAGTGCCATTCTCGGCTTGTTCATTCTCGAACTCTGCTCCATTCTTGGATTGCCATTCTCGACTTGTTCCATTCTTTGATTGCCATTCTCGGCTTGTTCATTCTTGAACTCTACTCCATTCTTGGATCGCCATTCTTGGCTTGTTCATTCTCGAACTCTGCTCCATTCTTAGATTGCCATTCTCGGCTTGTTCATTCTCGAACTCTGCTTCATTCTTGGATTGCCATTCTCGACTTGTTCCATTCTTTGATTGCCATTCTCGGCTTGTTCATTCTTGAACTCTACTCCATTCTTGGATCGCCATTCTTGGCTTTTTCATTCTCGAACTCTGCTCCATTCTTGGATTGCCATTCTTGGCTTGTTCATTCTCAAACTCTGCTCCATTCTTGGATTGCCATTCTCGACTTGTTCCATTCTTTGATTGCCATTCTCGGCTTGTATTTGACACTTTCTCTTTTTTTCCTCTGAAGCCTGTTATTACAAAACAGAACAAACACAAAAAGGATGCAAATATGTTACGTGTATGCATTCATGCATGATTGAGTTTCCTATCCCGTTGGGCTAGGTCTTCTACCAGTACTCTTGGTGGCTGCTCGGTCTTTTGACAAGTATGCCCTCTTCCCTAACCAACGGGTATCTATGATGGCCTTTCAGAACACAAGGGTTAACATGATGTATGTATGCATGGGGTGCATGAGATGCATGTAATATATATAACATACTAAATCAACTAAAATTTTCAAACAAATCGGCCCGTTATCATTTTAGAAGCTTTTGGGCTAACTGTCATAGAAGTGAACTCGTCCCAGTTTAAATGGCCCAACAAGTTGACATCTCATGGAAATGAGCCCAACTAAATCCAAATGGTAATGTTCCGAACACAAGCACAAAGTGTCCCATCAACACTTAGAAGCCTTTGGCCCAATCGTCATAAAATACGTTCTTGTCCCAGTTTAAATGGCCCAACAAGCCCATATCACATGACAAATGGTCCAAATGGATCCAAACGGCGATGTTCCCAAACACAAGCATAAAATAAAGATAATGCAAACATAAAACAATAATTCTACAGAATCGCCCATCAACATTTCAGAAGCTTTGGGCCCAATGGTCATAAGGTACGAACTCGCCCCAGTTTAAATGGCCCAACAAGTCCGCATTTCTGACAATGGTCCAACTACATCCAAATGAGGATGGTCCATAAGCACATACTCAAGGAAATAATTGTTACTTTAACCATACAACCCCGGTCTATGGGTGGGTTCACAAGAGTGTAGACAAAGGCTCTCATCGGCGAATGATGGCCCACAACTAGGTCTCCCCAATCAAGGGTTCGAGCGACCAAGTGAGCGCACCCTTTTTTATACATAAGGTACATGCCAATGAGCTATGGTGTGTGACTGACTGTCAAATGGATTTCCCGTTGTAAATTCCCCAGAGGGAGGGTGGAGCGAGGCTCACTTAAATACCCAAGCCTCTTAGCCTCTTATCGCTTGGTGTCAGGAATAAACACCGAGTCCTCCAAATTAGTCCATCACAATAGGCTACGAGTAGATGGCTATATAGGTGCCTTCACAGCTTTTCCTTCTAGAAAGGTATTGAGTGGAGGAAGACACCAAACCATTACCTAGCCTCAAAATGCCTTTGATTAAACCCTCATTTTATCCACTATAGACACGGTCAATTAGAACATAAATCCAAACATTACAAGACAATATTTCGGGGCCGATTCTCTATCCCCAGTGGAGTCGCCAGACTGTGGGACACATGATCTGGGGCGACGCATGCTGTCCCAGGCTCGCGGCCTGGTTGGGAGTACGAAATAGTCCGGGGGACTAAACCGGAGAATAATGGAGTCGCCACCTGGTGTGAACCAGGAAAATGAGATTTAAGGCCGCACTCACCTCTCGCAAGGGAAGACCTCAAACCGTTGGGTTCAGAATGGTCCCTTACTTATGTCACTTGTAATGAAAGGATTTATGTAATAATTTAATCAAGTTTAAGTAACACTTATTTCCAAGAGTATCATGCTTCTAAATTCACATCCATACATCAACAAGTTCATCTAAATTTACATGTAACACATATCCGAATTTGCATACAGCCTATTAGCATGTAATCTATGTCTCAATTTGCATACATAAAGATTAACATACGGCAAGCATACAAGTTAATAAACACATTATACTCATACATGTGGGGAATACAGATGAACGACACTTACACAATCTTGCATAATGCATAGAAACAATCAGGTTTATCATATGAAGAAATAGCTACTAGGGACAATTATGTACGAAATCTGATGAAAATAACTCAGTTCAGTTGGTGCGCGTTCGCGTAGCGTTCGAACGGTAAACAAAAGGTTCACGTTCGTATAGCGTTCGAGAACGCGTTCGAACGGAGCCAGACATGATGCATGAAACACTAAGAAGATGCGTTCACGTTCGCGTAGCGTTTGATAACGCGTTCGAATGGTAAACAGAAGGTTCACGTTCGTATAGCGTTCGAGAATGCGTTCGAACGGAACCAGACATGATGCATGATGAAACTAAGAAAATGATTGCGCGTTCGCGTAACGTTCGATAACACGTTCGGACGGTAAACAGAAGGTTCGCGTTCGTGTGGCGTTCGAGAATGCGTTCGAACGGAACAAGACCTGATGCATGCAACACATTCATAGACAAACAAATCCACAATGTGGGACCTCACGTATCCGATTGAACTCATCTCACATCCAACCGAATATACACCAACTGGCGCGGCAAAGTATCGTGATAAAGGATTTTAACCCCTCCAAATAGGGGACCTTTAATCCGACTTACTAAACCCATGCACTCGATCATTTCATGCATACAAAGATAAAGACAATCACATCAAACTTGGTATGCCCGATTGAACATATCTTACATTCAACCGAACACACATCAACCGGCGCGGTAAAGCATCGTGGTAAAGGATTTTAACCCCTCCAAATATGGGACCTTTAATCCGACTTACTAAGCCCATGCGCTCGATTGTATCATACATACAAAAATAAAGGCAATCACATCAAACTTGGTATGCCCAATTTAACATATCTTGCATTCAACCGAACACACATCAATCGGCGCGACAAAGCATCGTGGTAAAGGATTTTAACCCCTCCAAATAGGGGAACTTTAATCCGACTTACTAAGCCCATGCGCTCGATCGCATCATGAATAAACAAGTAACATGCAGAATTTAAATAACATATAATAAATAAATCAAAGCAACATAAAACAAAAGAAGGTGTCGTTTACTCAAGCGGTACGTGGAGTTATATCCCGAGTACAGATCATACTACCGTCCATTCGGAATCGGCTATGAAATTTATTTCCGGGTTTCCATCCGATATACCGCGAGAGTTGACACATCTTTCATTTTATTCCAAGGCCACAACATACAATATTTCACAATTCATGCACTTTCTATCTATTCAAGGGCCACAACATGCTTCACTCAAAAATAATCATGCAAACGGAACTCAATAAATAATAAAAATACAACTGAAATACAGTCTCAAGAACTGATCACACATATCAACTCACGAACTGGAATACTACTCTTATAAGAAAAAATTATTCGAGAGAGTGGCGATTCTTTGTTGTATCTTTACAAACTTCATGTGTTTCAACTAATGACCCAATCATACCCTTATGACCAGATCTTTTGAACCGGGGAAGGAGAATGTCAAATTTATTTGATCCACACATAAGATTGTAAAGACCTCAAGTCTAAGGACTAGTCATATAATCGATACATGAAAGTTCTCATAGACACATGGGATAAACACTCCATATGAAAACTTTCGGCGGTCAGTTCGATGGACACGAGCAACTCATGCATCCATAAGATACACCAAGCGGACGGATCTCCGCTAGTAGCCTGTGAGATCGGCTACCCCACTTAAGGATGGATCATATCATCATGCTAGTCTCTCCGCTTTGTGAACGCCCAGATTATTCATAAAACTATGACTTGGAATGTTTGAGAGTAATGATTCTCATAAGGCGTGGAAGCCATCATCTTTTTACTCCAAGGGCTTTATTACAGTGTTTTATGATTCATATAATTTATGTAAGACATGTATAATAAAGATTTCCATTTTATTAATTAATGAAAAATATTACAAATACATGTACATATAGCCCATCCAATAGTTTGGTCTAGGGCATATCCCTTACAATCTCCCATTTGCACTATAGCCAACTAGGATGAATTTGGACAACATACTCTCGGGTGTGCCTATCATGCTTTTGTTGAGTCAGCCCTTTAGTCAGAGAATCTACAAGATTATCTTCTATGGTTATTTTTTCTATAATAATTTCTTTTCTCTCAAAATCTCCCTGATGAGATGAAATCGCTTGTGTACATGCTTGGATTTCTGGTGGGACCTTGGTTCCTTTGATTGAGCATTGGCACCCGTATTGTCACAGTACATCGTGACGCCATTCTTTATCGCGGGAAGCACTTCCAGCTTCGTAATGAACTTCTTTATCCAGACTGCTTTTTTAGCTGCCTCAGATGCTGCAATATACTCGGCTTCAGTGGTGGAGTCCGCTGTAGTTGATTGGTTTGAGCTTTTCCAACTGACAGCTCTGTCATTCAAAGTAAATAGATATCCTGTTTGCGATCTGCTGTCATCCCTATCGATCTGAAAGCTCGCATCACGGTAACCAATGACTTTCATCTCAGAACAATCTCCGTATGTTAAGAACACATCCTTAGTTCTTCCCAGATACTTGAGGATTGTTTTGATAGCTGCCCAGTGATGCTCACCAGGATTTGCCTGATACCTACTCGTTATGCTAAGAACATAAGAGACATCAGGTCTTGTATATAGCATGGCGTACATGATCGATCCTATTGCTGAAACATAAGGGATCCTACTCATACGCTCTCTATCTGAAGGAGTATGTGGACATTGCTCCTTAGATAATTTGATTCTATGACAAGTAGGTAAATTACCTCTTTTGGAATCTTCCATTTTGAATCTTTTCAAAACTTTATCTATGTATGTAGATTGAGAAAGTCCTAACAACCTCTTAGATCTATTACGGTAGATCTTAATGTCGAGGATGTAGGCTGCTTCTCCCAAATCTTTCATGGAGAAATTCTGAGATAACCATTGCTTGGTGGCTTGCATCATGGGAATATCATTCCCAATGATTAATATGTCATCGACATATAATACAAGAAATACAACAACACTCATACTACTTTTCCTGTAAACATAAGGCTCGTCTACATTTTTTATGAAGTCAAATTCTTTGGTTGTCTCATCAAATCGTATATTCCAACTTCTGGAGGCTTGTTTGAGTCCTTAAATGGATCGTTTAAGCTTGCATACTTTATTATGATCATCCTTAGATGCAAACTCCTCAGGTTGTGTCATATAGACTTCCTCTATGAGGTTCCCATTAAGGAAAGCTATTTTGACATCCATCTGCCAAATCTCATAATCAAAGTGTGCAGCTACTGCCAGTAAAATTTGAATGGACTTTATCATTGAAACAGGTGAGAAGGTTTCGTCATAGTCAATTCTTTGGATTTGTCTATAACCTTTCGCCACCAACCTAGCCTTATAGGTTCGGATGTTGCCTTCTGCATCAGTTTTACACTTGTAAATCCACTTGCAGCCTATGGGTTTTATCCATTCTGGTGCATCCACCAAGTCCCAGGCTTGATTCTGATACATAGAGTCTATTTCGGATTTCATGGCCTCAAGCCACTTGACTGAATCAATGTCACGCATTGCTTCGTCATAACTGGTGGGATCGTCATTATCAATGACCTGATCATGTTCCTCATCAGTATGGAAACCATATCTTTCAGGCTCATATCTTTCCCTACCAGACCTTCTAAGTTCATAACCTTGTGGTTGTTCCGTCGCTGCCCTTTTGAGGTGCCTGGGGTTTAGTTCTATGTTAGTTTGTTCTTCTCATACCTCATCGAGGTCAAGTCTATTCCCACTATATTTCTTGAGAAGGAATTCATTCTCTAGAAATTTAGCATTTCGTGAGACAAATATTCTTTGGTCATTTGGGACGTAGAACACGTATGCTCTTGAGTTCAAGGCATATCCTACAAACTTACATTTAAATGCCCTATCATCCAATTTGTTAGTTTGTGTGAGCTTGACATATGCGTCACATCCCCAAACTCTTAGATAACTAAGACTAGGACGTTTTCCAGACCATAACTCATATGGTGTTTGATAAACAGTCTTGGAAGGAACTTGGTTTAGTAGTAGTGTTGCGATTTCTAAAGCAAGACCCCAAAATGAAAGAGGTAGATCCGTGCCTGGCTTCATTGATCAGACCATATCTAATAATGTCCGATTTCTCCTTTCGGAGACCCTATTATGCTGTGGAGTTCCCGGAGGAGTCCATTGGGAAAAAATGCCATTTTCTCTCAAGTAATCTTGAAATTCGTCGCTTAAGTATTCACCACCTCGGTCAGACCTTAGTGACTTAATACTTTTATTAAACTGGTTTTCTACTTCTGCTTTGAAGTCTTTGAATTTCTTAAGCTTTAGATTTGTACCGCATACTGTACACATACCCATATTGTGAGTGATCATCGATAAACGTAACCTCTAGCGGTGACTAACATTGGTCCACATACATCAGAGTGTATGAGTTCTAGTGTCTCCGCTGCACGTTGTCCTTTACCTTTGAAGGGTAATTTGGTCATTTTACCAAGTAAACAAGACTCACAAGTTCCATAAGGTTCATATTTGAAGGGTCTGAAATACCCATCCTTATGTAGCTTAGTTAATCTTGTTTCATTGAAATGACCTAAGCGATTGTGCCATAGAAATGATTCATTGAGATTATTCGAGTTAACGTTGTATATATTATAGGTTGAACATTCTTTGTTAGTTTGTAAGACATAGATACCATTATTCAAAATACAATCTCCATAATTTATTTCATTGAAATAAATAGAACATTCATTACAACTTATTAGGCATGAAAAGCCTTTATTACATAAAGAAGAAATTGAAATGATGTTCTTTACAAGAGAATGTACATAAATACAATCTTCTAAGTCTAAAACTAAACCATTCGGAAAAACTAATGAATAAGTCCCCACGCACAATGCAGCCAATTTTGCTCCATTACCCATGCGAAAGTCAACCTCCCATGACGAAGTCTCATACTGTTTCTCAGGCCCTGCACATTGTTACACAAGTGAGTCCCACAACCGGTGTCAAGCACCGAAGTAGAAGGTTCAGAGTTTTGAGAATATAGTTCAATCATATACAACATACCTGAAGTATTTGGCTTTTTGGCCTCTTGGGCTTCCCTGGCTTCATTGGTTTTCAAGGATCTGCAGTATTTCTTTCAATGACCCTTCTTTCCACAAAAGAAACATTTCCCTTTTCCCGTTTTCTTCTCCATCTTACCATTAGGCTTTAGGTAATCTGGAGCCTTGGCCTTGCCCTTAATTTTCTTTGGGCCTCGTGGCTTCAGGTCCGTACCCGTAAGCATGGCGGAGGTTTTAATCTTTGATTTCAAGTCCTTCTCTGCTTGCTTTATCAGATTGTGCAATTATGCTAAAGTAGCTTCTTTATTAGACAGATGAAACTATATAGTAAAGTTAGAGAAGTCTTTTGGTATGGACTGAAGAATTAGATCGTGACCTATCTCATGATCCATGATGAACCCGAGGTTGGCCAATTTTTCAATGAGGCCAATCATCTTAAGCACACGTCCACTAACAGATCATTCCTTATACTTTGTTTGGAATAAGACACATGACACTTGGAATCTCACAGTATGAACGGAAGTTGCATACAACTCCTGTGAAAGATGATGGTTTGAGCATCCATATCTTCGTGAGCTTTCTGAAGTTTGTCCGACATAGAGCCAAGCATTATGAAAACTGGTTACTCATCATCATCGACGTGTTTCTTCCAAGCATCAAATGTATTTTGGTCAGCATCTTCTGCGGGTTCAGGGGAAATGGTCTTTCAATAACATATAAAATCTTTTCTTGTCGTAAGATAATTTTAAGGTTTCTAAACCAGTCATTATAGTTTTCCCCTTTGAGCTTATGCTCATTAAGGATGGAACGAAGTGATACTCTATTTTCCATTTGAATGTTTGTGAAATATTTTATCCCACCTGTTAAGAGAGAATGTTAAAATTAGGAATATGTTTTCATTAATGTTTCATAATAACATGGGCTTTTAATATTATGAAGTTGCTCCCACTCAATTGTTTAAAATTTTAAGCAAATCGCATCAACCCCAATATGATGGATTTATTTTGGGCAAGGATCCCATTATCATCATTTCATAACTCCGACTAGGGCCGGTCGTTATAAAATACGATAATTAGGTAGGTTCCCAACCAATTTATGATATAAATCACAATTCCTTGATCATTGGGTTGGGCAATCAAACCTGCCATAACTTATGCTAGTCCTTGTGGACACCCAATCTTTGCCACTAAGTTATAAGACCACGCCTAAGGGTTGATGTGTCTTATGACTCAGAAAAGTCAAATCATTGTCAATAGTACGATTTAGGGACAAATTGGTTTTGGTTAGTCTGGTAAAGCCTAGTCCTGCCAATACAGTTTAATCCCTTTGGGGTCTAAACTTCACAATGGGAGACAAATTTTAGATTTAAATTATCATTGAGGATTTTAGAAAGTTTAAGTCAATAATTGTCAAATGGATTCCTCCATTGAAAATTCCCCAGAGGGATGGTGGAATAAACTCTCTTAAATACCCTTACCTCTTAGGCTCTTATTGCCTTGGTGACATGAATAAACAATAGATCCTCCAAAATAGTCCAACACTTTAAATTGCTTTAAGGTAAGCCTTGAGTAAATGATTATCTAGATATCTTCACAGTTTTTCCTTTTGGCTATAAAAAGGTAGTGAGTGAAAGAAGATACCAAATCATTATCTAAGTCTAGTAATACCTTTGGTTAAATTAACTTTAGTTTGGAAAGTTTTATTAACGCTTTGGTATCACCCCACTTGTATCTTTTATAATGTCTTTTATTATAAACAAGTGATTTATATTTGTTAGCCTTAAAGGTAATAAATCTCTAAGTTCATCATGGAATAATTACTTAGCTAAGGGATAAGCAATACACTCTTTATTTCCTTAGAAAGTCTCTAGATGCTTGCACCCTAAAATAATCATGCCAATTCTAATCATACATGGAATCATCAAGCATATGAGTTTTAATATGTTGGAATTATTAGAGGCATTAAATAACTTTGATTAATATTTAATTATGATATTGCATTTTATTTTATTCAAATAAATTTACTATTCATATTTTTTTTTATAGATGCGTGAATTTAAATGCAATTTCATAATTCAAATCTTAACCAAATCATGCAAAACTTGTGCCTAAAAGTAATTTCAGGGTCTTAGCTTTCCAACGAGCTTTTACACACCCAATTGCGAGTTCAAATGAGAGAGAACTAATAAAAACAAAAACGGCACGCTGATACTGCTGTTGGGAAGCGGCCGCGAGTGCGTAGCGGAAAATCAAAAAATTATGATGCCTCTATCCCTTTTCCCAAGACCCATTTGTTTTGATTATTCTACAAGCCTAGAAATGTTACTATATATTCTAAGCATAAAAAAAACTCATAAAACATGCAAAGAACATAAACCTAAACATGCTAACTATCATAAGAACTCTAATTAAAATAAAGAAAGAAAAAGACTTACTTGAACCGAAGACTCCTCCAGTCCTCCCTCCAATCTACAAGCTTTTCTCGAACTCAGCAAGCTCTTCCATGTTCCAAAGAGCCACCCAAGTGTGTGGCCTCCAAAGGTGCACACACCAAACCCAAAACTCAACGGCAAGACTATGCCTTGAGTGCACGGGTATTTTACCCTTGGTGCTAGCCTAGGCAAATACCTCAAAACTTTTAACTTGAGATCCCTCTAGTCAATAAGACTTAAGGATCCTCAAAATCAGTGGCTTACTCTTAAACTTTAGAGTTGCTCACTTATATAAACCCAAGATATGAAAGGTTTTGGTGTAAAAATTTGTAAAGAACTCTTTGGGTTTATATAGGTGCTCCAAAGACACAAAATTAATTAAGAATCCGATGTGGGATAAATGCTAATTTAATCTTAGCCATTGGATCTTAATTTAGTGGTTTAATGAGATCATAAAACCCTAATAAGAGTTTGGGCCGAATTGGAATTCAAAACAAATTATTATTCAAACCATCATCTTATTACTCCAAGGGCTTTATTACAGTGTTTGATGATTCTTATAATTTATGTAAGACACATATAATAAAGATTTCCATTTTTTTAATTAATGAAAAATATTACAAATACATGTACATATAGCCCATCCATAAGTTGGGTATAGGGCATATTGTAGACACCGTACATAGGTGTGCAACGCTGTCCGGGCTAGCGGCCTGGTCGGGAGTACAAAATAGCCCTCGAGGGACTAAACCGGAGAATAAATGTTGTCGCCACCCAGTGTTAACTGGGAAATGATTTAAGGCTGCAATCACTCCTCGCAAGAGAGTAAAAGCATGTGTACGTTCGTAAACGTGTTCGAACAAGATGAGATATGATGTATGGAAAAACAGAATGCATGCGTTCGAGTAGCGTTCAGAAACGCGTTCGAACGAGATAAAGCCAAATGCATGCGTTCGAGTAGAGTTCGTGAACGCTTTCAAATGTCTTTATAAAAATAGCATAACTAAAGACATAATCACACATACATGAATATTCCAGAGTGGTACGTGAAGTTATATCCCAAGTACAGACCGCACTACCATCCTTTCGGATTCGGCTACGAATTTATGTCTGAGTTTCCATCCGATATACCACAAGGGATAGCACACAAGCATTAACACAACACAATCATTAACCCAATGTTGACATACATGAAATATGATAATGCATATAACAATAAATAACCGAAGAGACAAATATGCGAAATAACAAGGAAGATAAATAACACAAAACCAAAATACAGAACAATAAAACAACAATAAACGTAAATTAAATGCGAAATAATAAAAGACTAATAATACGAGATAAATGCAGAATACTAAATATGTGACGAAATAATTTGGCCGTTTTCAATGTAGAACATCGCATGCCTGGTTGGACATATTCCATGTCCAACCAAGCATGCCGTTTCCAGGACGAAAAAATAAAATATAACAAAGGGTGCCCTTAGGTCTTACCTTTTAAGTCGCTTCTCGGGAGTGCATTGGGACATCGCCGAAAGGGTTAACGTTTCTGTTGTTTTTTTTTGTCACTGGTTCAATATTTTATTCGTTGTTTCACTGTTTTGAGCCGCCGATTTCTCTATTTTTTCACTGTTTGGACTGCAGTTTTGGGGAATTTTTTATCTCGGTTTTGGCTATTTTTTTGGTCTCGGTTTGGGTTGTTCTAAGGGACTATTTTGGGGATAGAGTTATACTTGGCCAGGGTTAGGGTTTTGTTCTGATTTAAGGGTCTATATTCATGGGGAGTTTAGTTGGCTTTTGTGTGTGGTTTCTTGGCTTCAAGTCTCGGTGAAGACCTGCTTTGTTATTCACGGCTTTGGATTATTTTCTTTGGCTTGTTGAATTGTTGCTCGGTTTGTGGAGCTTAGGTTTAGGGTTTATGTTCTTGATTGTGTGGGAAAGAGAGGAGAGTTTGTTGTTGCTTTGGTGAGGCCGAGAGAGAGCCAGGAAGAGGAGATGAAGAAGGCTGTGTGTAGAGTTTGTGAGTAGTGTGCGCTGGAGGTGTGATTAGGGTTCTTTCATTGTTTGCCGAGAGAGAGGAAGACCAGAGAGAGGAGAAGGTTTTGGCTTTTTGTTTGTGTTAGTTGGCCGAGAGTGGGTTGAGTGAAGAGAGAAGCTGTGAATGTTTGTTGACTGTGTATCTCTCTAACGTGTGTGTGAGTGGCGTCAGGCTTAGGGTTTACGGGGCTGTGAGTGTGTGTCACGACTTTAGAGTTTTGGCTGTTTGTGTTTGTTAATGGCATGTGTGAGGTCTGCTTGTTCATGGCATTTTTTGAGAGAGGGCTGTTGTAGGACACAGAAACTGACGACGCTGTTCTAGGCTCGCGGCCTAGTTGGGAGTACGGAATAGCTCGCGGGGAACTAAACCGGAGAAATAACATAGAGTCGCCACCCGATGTGAACCGGGACAAAGATTTAAGGCCGCACTCACCCCTCACAAGGGAAGACCTCAAACCGTTGGGTTCGGAATGGTCCCTTACTTATGTCACTTGTGATGATATGATTTGTGCAATAAACTAACCGAATCTATTCAACATTCATGCTCAAGGGTAATCTACGCCTAAGTCCGCATGCATAATAATAACAATGAGAACCTATATCTAAGTTCGCATACTCCGAACTAAGTTATCATAGCGGCAAACACGCAATAGCATACAGTCATCACACAAGCATGCTTAATTATCTAATGCGGAAAATAAATAAGAATCTAAGCATAAATATAAATTAAATCTCTAATGTGAAAACAACCTAATCATGCATAAAGAAATAACTTTCTATCGACTAAATCATGCTTAAGATAAATAACATGCTAACAATCAAATCATGCTTTAATAACAAATAAATAACCTACGAACTACAACATGCTCAAACACAAGTTTGGATGAGACGAAATACGTGTCTCTTAAGTGGTACGTGGCGTTGTATCCCGAGTACAAACCGCACTACCGTCCATTCGGATTCGGCTACGGAATTTACGTCCGGGTTTCCATCCTATATACCACAAAAAGTACCACATATTCCGCTCATCCAACAATCACATCATGCTTCAAACGACTCTCATGCGATAATATTTTTAAAATAAACAAAATAAATGAAAGATAATAAATAAAAAGGTGCCCTCAGGTCTAACCTCTTTTGTCGTCTCACGAAAGCGCGTTACACGGCCGTCGGAAGGGTTGATGTTCCACAACTTTTCTAGTTCACTAATCCAACATTTTTCCTCGTTGTTTCACTGTTTGGACTGCTGTTTTCAATCCGTTTCGCTGCTGTTTTTGTTGTATTTTCTGGTCACTGTTTTGGGGTAATTTAGGGACTGTTTTGTGGGTTATTTGGACTGGTTTGGGCTACGATTTTTGGACAGTTTGAGGGAGTTTATACGGCAAAAAATCTGGGCAGTTTAGGGCGGAAAAACTGGGCAGAATGTGCAGGCAGTGTGCAGTGAAACTGGACAGAATGGGAGGGGAGTTTTGGCGTTGATTGAGGGCTGGTCAGGGTAGATTTGATTTGTGAAGTTGAGGGGGCTGCTGTGGATTTTATTAGGCTTGAGGTGTTGAGTACTGAAGGATGATGTGGCTAGGCGTGAAGGATGAGGGGCATGTGGCTATTGGTCTTGTCGTGAAGTGAAGTGTGGTGCAAGGGGACTTCACGTGAGTGGAGAGATATGTGGCGTGTGGGATGAAGGCTTGTGGCGCAAGTGTATGGGTAGTGGCTGATTGAATGGGCAGTGCAGTTTTATCGTGGCTGAGCTGTGTGAGGGGTGTTGGCTCGCGAATTGGGTGGTAGTGGTAGGCTTGTTTAGTCGGTTATCAGATCTGCATGAGTGAATTGGCTGATTGGTGAGGCTCGTTATTGAAGACAGCGAGTGGCTTGTGTGAGAGGGAGAAACTGCTGCATTAGTGAGGTATAAGGGCTGATCGTGGGTTCTTTAGCGTGGATGGTTGCTGCTTGTGAGTGAAGGCTATGTGTGTTGATGCGTGGAGTGTGTTCCCTGAAAGGTGTTGAGTGCTTTAGGGTTTTATCATGGTGTCAGGTCGTGAGAGAGAGATGATGTCTATTTAGGGTTTAGTCTTTTTGTCTTTCTGTTTTTTTTTATGTGGCCGTGAGTGAGAGAGGTCAGATTTGTGGTGTTTGTACGTTGCTTATATAGTGAGAGGTTAGGGTTAGGGTTTCTATGCATGGATTTATATGTGTATATAATAAATTTATTAAAGGAAAGAAATTATGTAATTTAGGAGGAGATTATTTAAATTTAGAATGTGATTTAATTTAATTTAATTTAATTTAAGTTTAATTTAATTTCAATTTAATTGTTTTTGATTTATTTGTTTTTATTTAATTTAATTAGTTTTAATTTATTTTAGTTTAATTTGTGACATATTTTTAAATGTTTTAATTATTATTGGATGTGATTTAATGGGCTTGGGCCAAGGTTAAGTTTTAAAACGGAGGTCCAACAAGCGAACCCGAAGCTAAACAAGCGAGTTAAATCCGACCAAATGCTAATTTCCAACTTTACCCTTTCAACGTACGTTTCCTGCGGCTTTCACAATCAAAGAGGTAGTGTCTCCATACGAGACTCATCATCGGGACTTATATGCAAAAATGCAGTGCCTACAGTCGCCCCCACTTTGATGGGACTTGTGCAGTGTGTGACAATGACAATCCTATCAAAGTACGTGCAATGCATTTTCACTTACCTGGCTCGCCAGCTGCCACCTGGTTTGCCCGCTGCTTCGAACCGATTTGATGATGTAGTAGATATGGTGGTGAGGCGCCTCGACCTCTGGGCTTTGTTCCCGAACCACCGAATGTGAACTGTGATGATGATGCAGTGGGCCTTCGACCCTGGGACGCAACCCGGAACTACAACCGACAACGGGGGCACCTCGACCCTGGGCACCTCGACCCAATACCGCTGACAATAGGGACCTCGCCCTCAATATGATGATGTAGTGGGCACCTCTCGACCCTGGGACGCATCCCGGAACTACAACCGACAACGAGGGCACCTCAACCCTGGGCACCTCGACCCAATACCGTTAACAATAGGGACCTCGCCCTCAATATGATGATGTAATGGGCACCTCGACCCTGGGACGTATCTTGGAACTACAACCGACAACGGGGGCACCTCGACCCAACACCGCTGACAATAGGGACCCGCCCTCAAGCTGATGATGTAGTAGGCACCTCGACCCTAGGACGCATCCCAAAACTACAACCGATAATGGGGGCACCTCGACCCAGGGCACCTCGACCCACACCGCTGACAATAGGGACCTCACCCTCAAACTGATGATGTGGGCCTCGCCCCTGAACTGATACTGACGTGGGCCTCGCCCCCAGACTGATGTGGGCCTCACCCCAGACTTATACAGATATGGGTCTCGCCCCAAAACTGATACTGACGTGGCCTCGCCCCTGAACTGATACTGACGTGGGCCTCGCCCCCAGACTGACGTAGGCCTCGCCCCAAAACTGATACTGACGTGGGCCTCGCCCCTGAACTGATACTAATGTGGGCCTCGCCCCAGACTAATACTGATTTGGTCCTCGCCCTCAACTGATACTGACGTGGGCCTCGCCCCAGACTGATACTGATAAGGGCCTCGCCCTCAAACTGATACTGATATGGTTCTTGCTCCTATGTTGATACTGATATGGGCCTCGCCCTCAGAGTGCCATACCTGGCAAGACCGATTCTGATGCTGATGTGGGCCTCGCCCCCAGAGTGTTATACCCAACAAGACTGATTTTGATGTCTCCATACCCGGAGCGCCATACCCGGTAAAACTGATATTGATGATGACGTGGGCCTCGCCCTCAGAGTGTCATACCCGGCATAACCGATGATGTATCTCCATACCCGGAGTGCCATACCCTATGGAACCGATGATGTATCTCCATTCCCGGAGTGCCATACCCGACAGAACCGATGTTGTATCTCCATACCCGGAGTGCCATACTCGGCAGAACCGATGCTGTATCTCCATACCCGGAGTGCCATACCCGGCAGAACTGATGTTGTATCTCCATAACCGGAGTGTCATACCCGATATAACTGATACTAGTAATGATGTGGGCCTCGCCCCCAAAGTGTCATACCCGGAAACACTAATAATGATGTGGGCCTCGCCCCCAGAGTGCCATACCCGGCTTGTTCATTCTCGAACTGTGCTCCATTCTCGGAGTGCCATTCCCGGCTTGTTCATTCTCGAACTGTGCTCCATTCTCGGAGTGCCATTCCCGACTTTCTTATGATGTGTGGGCCTCAACCCTGTGGGATTCATTCTCAAAAACTGCTAATAATACGGGCCTCGCCCATTGGGATTTATTCCTGAAACTGATGATGCTATGTTGTTATTTCTGTTGGGCTTGTCTTTGCCGCTTCCTCTTTTTCTTCTTTTGAAACCTGTGAATACAAAACAAAACAAACACAAAAAGGGAATGCAAAATATGTTACGTGTATGCATGCATGCATGAATGAATTTCCTATTCCATTGGGTTAGGTCTTCCGCCAGTTCTCCAGGTGATTGTTCAGTCTTCTCTCTGGTTTCATGACTCAATATCTTGTTATGTCCCTGATTCGCGATGTGGGAGACTGGTCGCCCCCAGTCTTGGTTTATCTTTCTGCTCTCCGCTGTTTGTACTTGGTCAAGATGAACCACATGGTGGGGCCTTCCATATCATCATGCTATAGGCTATGAACTAGTCTCAATAGTTATACATATTATTGTCCTCAAAGAATGCTCAGTAATGAAACTAGAGAACATTCAAAACATTCGATGCAACTCAAATCCAAGTCTTTGGATAAATGATCTAAGTCAGACTCAAAGTGTGGTGTGCAAAGTTCTTTACAGCTTGATTCCTAAGTAGGCCAACTCGATGATTTCGTTTCAAAAATCGGGATCGATGGGTCAAACCAACCTAGATGTCTCAATTATGTCTGCAGTTGCTTTTCTGTGTTCAATGTGGTATGGTTTTCTTTCTTTTTTGTCTCTCTCTTTTTTTCTTTTCATTTTGAACTTCTTTTTTTCTTTTCTTTTCTTTTCTTTTTCTTTCTTTCTTTTCTTTCTTTTTTCTTTTCAACACACCTACCCTTTAAGGTAGCATTTCTCCTCATGGTGGTCCTAATACTCGCCCATGGGTATCTTCACGCTTATCGGTTATAGGTGGTTCAATTCTTTTCTTTAGAGACTTTTCTTTCATTTTCAACCACCACCACACATCACAACACAAGCAAGTCAGGATAAACATCTAAGCAAACGGTCATTCACCGACCTATAATTTCTTCGACTAGTCATTTTGCTAACTACTCAGGTTTTCACCGTTAAGAACCTATAGTGAGGTTCTTACGAGTATAACATAGATCAATTATTCAAAGTATCAGATAAAAGCACATCAAGAGTTTATTGTTTCTAAGATTTCATCTTAAAGCAAACGATTTCATCATCGGACTTATGTCTAACTATTAAGGACTAAACAACCTTTTTTTTTCTTTTTCTCTCTTTTTTTTCTTTTTTCTTCTTTTTTTTTTTTGAAGGCCCCCAATGGTCTTTCTATCCTTGCCGTAAGGTTTTCTGTTTCTCGATTTCCTTTTCCCCGCTATCCATGTTTACTAAACTCTTATTTACAAGTCTTCGTTTACCCCTAACCCAACGGATATCTATGATGGCTTTTAAGACACAGGCTTAACATGATGCGTGTATGCATGAGATGCATGAGATACATGCAATGTATGTAATATATATGCCCGTTTAAAAAACGATTTACACTTGTTGGCCCATTATCATTTTAAAGTATTCAATCATACTATTGCGCGGTGTAAACTTGTCCCAGTTGAAAAGGCCCAACAGGTTTACACTTTGCGATAACATGGCTAAACAACTTCAAATGATAAGAGGCTCAAACATAAAATGGCCCATTGACATTTTAGAAGCTTTTGGCCCAACTGTCAAATGACACGAACTCTTCCCAGTTTAAATGGCCCAACAAGTTCACATCTTTTGACAAAATGTCCAACTGGATCGAAATGAAAACGGTCCAAAACATCAACATAAAAAAAATAATTTCAACTAGTTCTACGACTATGGTCACATGTGGGTTTACAGGAGTGCGGAGAAAGGCTCTCGCTAATGAAGGCTCTCACTGACAATGCCTTTAACTAAACCCATTCAACCCACTATAGACTCGGTTAACTAAAGCACAAATCATAAACATCACAAGACATGATTTCGGGGCCAATTCTCTATCCCCAGTGGAGTCGCCAGACTGTAGGACACAGAAGAAACTGACGACGCTGTTCTAGGCTCGCGGCCTAGTTGGAGTACGGAATAGCTCGCGGGGAACTAAACCAGAGAAATAACATGGAGTCGCCACCCGGTGTGAACCGGGACAAAGATTTAAGGCCGCACTCACCCCTCGTAATGGAAGACCTCAAACCGTTGGTTCGGAATGGTCCCTTACTTATGTCACTTGTGATGATATGATTTGTGCAATAAACTAACCGAATATATTCAACATTCATGCTCAAGGGTAATCTACGCCTAAGTCCGCTTGCATAATAATAACAATGAGAACCTATATCTAAGTTCGCATACTTCGAACTAAGTTGTCATAGCGGCAAACACGCAATAGCATACAGTCATCACACAAGCATGCTCAATTATCTAATGTGGAAAATAAATAAGAATCTAAGCATAACTATAAATTAAATCCATAATGTGAAAACAACCTAATCATGCATAAAGAAATACCTTTCTATCGACTAAATCATGCTTAAGATAAATAACATGCTAACAACCTAATCATGCTTTAATAACAAATAAATAACCTACGAACTACAACATGCTCAAACACAAGTTTGGATGAGACAAAATACGTGTCTCTTAAGTGGTACGTGGCGTTGTATCCCGAGTACAAACTGCACTGCCGTCCATTCGAATTCGGCTACGGAATTTACGTCCGGGTTTCCATCCTATATACCACAAAAATGACCACATATTCTGCTCATCCAACAATCACATCATGCTTCAAACGACTCTCATGCGATAATATTTTTAAAATAAACAAAATAAACGAAAGATAATAAATAGAAAGGTTCCCTCAGGTCTAACCTCTTTTGTCGTCTCACGAAAGCGCATTACCGCATTCGGAAGGGTTGATTTTCCATAACTTTTCTGGTTCACTAATCCAACGTTTTTACTTGCTGTTTCGCTGTTTGGACAGCTGTTTTCACTCCGTTTCGCTGCAGTTTTTGTTGTATTTTCTGGTCACAGTTTTGGAGTAATTTAGGGACTGTTTTGTGGGTTATTTGGACTGGTTTGGGCTACGGTTTTTGGACTATTTGAGGGAGTTTATACGGTAAAAAATCTAGGCAGTTTAGGGCGGCAAAACTGGGCAGAATGTGCAGGCAGTGTGCGGTGAAACTGGACAGAATGCGACGGGGTGTTTTGACGTTGATTGAGGGCTGGTCAGGGCAGATTTCATTTGTGAATTTGAGGGGGCTGCTTTGGAGTTTATTAGGCTTGAGGTGTTAAGTGCTGAAGGATGATGTGGCTAGGCGTGAAAGATGAGAGGCAGGTGGCTATTGGTCTTGTCGTGAAGTGAAGTGTGGAGCAAGGGGACTTCACATGAGTGGAGAGATATGTGGCGTGTGGGATGAAGGCTTGTGGCGCAAGTGTATGGGTAGTGGCTGATTGAATGGGCTGTGCAGTTTTATCGTGGCTGAGTTGTGTGAGGGGTGTTGGCTCGCGAATTGGGTGGCAGTGGTAGGCTTGTTTAGTCGGTTATCAGATCTGCATGAGTGAATTGGCTGATTGGTGAGGCTCGTTATTGAAGACAGCGAGTGGCTTGTGCGAGAGGGAGAAGCTGCTGTGTTAGTGAGGTGTAAGGGCTGATCGGGGGTTCTTTCGCGTGGATGGTTGCTGCTTGTGAGTGAAGGCTATGTGTGTTGATGCGTGGAGTGTGTTCCCTGCAAGGTGTTTAGTGCTTTAGGGTTTTATCATGGTGTCAGGTCGTGAGAGAGAGATGATGTCTATTTAGGGTTTAGTCTTTTTGCCTTTCTATTTTTTATGTGGCCGTGAGTGAGAGAGGTCAGATTTGTGGTGTTTGTGCATTGCTTATATAGAGAGAGGGTAGGGTTAGGGTTTCTATGCATGGATTTATGTGTGTATTTAATAAATTTATTAAAGGAAAGAAATTATGTAATTTAGGAGGGGATTATTTAATTTAGAATGTGATTTAATTAATTTAATTTAAGTTTAATTTAATTTCAATTTAATTGGTTTTGATTTAATTTGTTTTAATTTAATTTAATTAGTTTTAATTTATTTTAGTTTAATTTGTGACATATATTTTAAATGTTTTAATTATTATTGGATGTGATTTAATGGGCTTGGGCCAAGGTTAAGTTTTAAAAAGGAGGTCCAACAAGCGAACCCGAAGCTAAACAAATGAGTTAAATCCGACCAAATGCTAATTCCAACTTTACCCTACCAACGTCCGTTTCCCGCGGCTTTCACAATAGAAGAGGTAGTGTCTCCATACGAGAATCATCATCGGGACTTATATGCAAAAATGCAGTGCCTACAGTCCCCCCCACTTTGATGGGACATGTGCAGTGTGTGACAATGACAATCCTATCAAAGTACGTGCAATGCATTTTCACTTACCTGGCTCGCCAGCTGCCACCTGGTTTGCCCGCTGCTTCGAACCGTTTTGATGATGTAGTAGATATGGTGGTGAGGCGCCTCGACCTCTGGGCTTTGTTCCCGAACCACCGAATGTGAACTGTGATGATGATGCAGTGGGCCCTCGACCCTGGGACGCATCCCGAAACTGCAACCGACAATGGGGGCACCTCGACCCTGGGCACCTCGACCCAATACCGCTGACAATAGGGACCTCGCCCTCAATATGATGATGTAGTGGGCATCTCGACCCTGGGACGCATCCCGGAACTACAACCGACAACGGGGTCACCTAGACCCTCGGCACCTCGACCCAATACCGCTAACAATAGGGACCTCGCCGTCAATATGATGATGTAGTGGGCACCTCGACCCTGGGACGCATCATGGAACTACAACCGACAACGGGGGAACCTCGACCCTGGGCACCTCGACCCAACACCGCTGACAATAGGGACCTCGCCCTCAAGCTGATGATGTAGTGGGCACCTCGACCCTAGGACGCATCCCGGAACTACAACCGACGATGGGGGCACCTCGACCCTGGGCACCTCGACCCAACACCGCTGACAATAGGGACCTCACCCTCAAACTGATGATGTGGGCCTCTCCCCTGAACTGATACTGATGTGGGCCTCGCCCCAGACTTATACTGATGTGGGCCTCGCCCCAAAACTGATACTGACGTGGGCCTCGCCCCAAAACTGATACTGACGTGGGCCTCGACCCTAAACCGATACTGACGTGGGCCTCGCCCCCAGACTGATGTGGGCCTCGCCCCAAAACTGATATTGACATGGGCCTCGCCCCTAAACTGATACTAATGTGGGCCTCGCCCCAGACTAATACTGATGTGGGCCTCGCCCTCAACTGATACTGACGTGGGCCTCGCCCCAGACTGATACTGATATGGGCCTCGCCCTCAAACTGATACTGATATGGGCCTCGCCCCTATGTTGATACTGATATGGGCCTCGCCCTCATAGTGCCATACCCGGCAAGACTGATTCTGATGCTAATGTGGGCCTCGCCCCCAGAGTGTTATACCCGGCAAGACTGATTTTGATGTCTCCATACCCGGAGCGCCATACCCGGTAAAACTGATACTGATGATGACGTGGGCCTCGCCCTCAGAGTGTCATACCCGGCAGAACCGATGATGTATCTCCATACCCGGAGTGCCATACCCGGTGGAACCGATGCTGTATCTCCATACCCAGAGTGCCATACCCGACAGAACCGATGCTGTATCTCCATACCCGGAGTGCCATACCCGGCAGAACCGATGCTGTATCTCCATACCCGAACTGTTATACCCGGTAGAACTGATGTTGTATCTCCATACTCGGAGTGCCATACCCGATATAACTGATATTAGTAATGATGTGGGCCTCGCCCCCAAAGTGTCATACCCGGAAACACTAATAATGATGTGGGCCTCGCCCCCAGAGTGCAATACCCGGCTTGTTCATTCTTGAACTGTGCTCCATTCTCGGAGTGCCATTCCCGGCTTGTTCATTCTCGAACTGTGCTCCATTCTCGGAGTGCCATTCCCGACTTTCTGATGATGTGTGGGCCTCAACCCTGTGGGATTCATTCTCCTAAACTGCTGATAATACGGGCCTCGCCCCTTGGGATTTATTCCTGAAACTGATGATGCTATGTTTTTATTTCTGGTGGGCTTGTCTTTGCCGCTTCCTCTTTTTCTTCTTTTGAACCTGTGAATACAAAACAAAACAAACACAAAAAGGGAATGCAAAATATGTTACGTGTATGCATGCATGCATGAATGAATTTCCTATTCCATTGGGTTAGGTCTTCCGCCAGTTCTCCAGGTGATTGCTCAGTCTTCTCTCTGGTTTCATGACTCAATATCTTGTTATGTCCCTGATTTGCGATGTGGGAGACTGGTCCCCCCAGTCTTGGTTTAGCTTTCTGCTCTCCGCTGTTTGTACTTGGTCAAGATGAACCACATGGTGGGGCCTTCCATATCATCATGCTATAGGCTATGAACTAGTCTCAATAGTTATACATATTATTGTCCTCAAAGAATGCTCAGTAATGAAACTAGAGAACCTTCAAAACATTCGATGCAACTCAAATCCAAGTCTTTGGATAAATGATCTAAGTCAGACTCAAAGTGTGTGTGTACAAAGGTTCTTTTACAGCTTGATTCCTAAGTAGGCCAACTCGATGATTTCATTTCAAAAATCGGGATCGATGGGTCAAACCAACCTAGATGTCTCAATTATGTCTGCAGTTGCTTTTCTGTGTTCAATGTGGTATGGTTTTCTTTCTTTTTTGTCTCTTTTTTTTTCTTTTCATTTTGAACTTCTTTTTTTCTTTTCTTTTCTTTTTCGTCTTTTTTTTTCTTTCTTTCTTTTTTCTTTTCAACACACCTACCCTTTAAGGTAGCATTTCTCCTCATGGTGGTCCTAATACTCGCCCATGGGTATCTTCACGCTTATCGGTTATAGGTGGTTCAATTCTTTTCTTTAGAGACTTTTCTTTCATTTTCAACCATACCACACATCATAACACAAGCAAGTCAGGATAAACATCTAAGCAAACGGTCATTCACCGACCTATAATTTCTTCGACTAGTCACTTTGCTAACTACTCAGGTTTTCACCGCTAAGAACCTATAGTGAGGTGCTTACGAGTCTAACATAGATCAATTATTCAAAGTATCAGATAAAAGCACATCAAGATTTTATCGTTTCTAAGATTTCATCTTAAAGCAAACGATTTCATCATCGGACTTATGTCTAACTATTAAGGACTAAACAACCTTTTTTTTTCTTTTTCTCTCTTTTCTTCTTCTTTTTTTTTTTTGAAGCCCCCCCAATGGTCTCTCTATCATTGCCGTAAGGTTTTCTGTTTCTCGATTTCCTTTTCCCTTCTATCCATGTTTGCTGAACTCTTATTGACAAATCTTCTTTTACCCCTAACCCAACGGATATCTATGATGGCTTTTAAGACACATGGTTAACATGATGCATGTATGCATGAGATGCATGAGATACATGCAATGTATGTAATATATAAGCCCATTAAAAAAAAAAATTTACACTTGTTGGCCCATTATCATTTTAAAGTATTCAATCATACTATTGCGTGGTGCAAACTTGTCCCAGTTGAAAAGGCCCAACAGGTTTACACTTTGTGATAACATGGCTAAACAACTTCAAATGATAAGAGGCTCAAACATAAAATGGCCCATTGACATTTTAGAAGCTTTTGGCCCAACTGTCAAATGACACGAACTCGTCCCAGTTTAAATGGCCCAACAAGTTCACATCTTTTGACAAAATGTCCAACTGGATCCAAATGACAACGGTCCAAAACATCAACATAAAAAAAATAATTTCAACTAGTTCTACGACTAAGGTTCACATGTGGGTTTACGGGAGTGCGGACAAAGGCTCTCGCTGACGAAGGCTCTCGCTGACAATGCCTTTAACTAAACCCATTCAACCCACTATAGACACGGTTAACTAAAGCACAAATCATAAACATCACAAGACATGATTTCGGGGCCAATTCTCTATCCCCAGTGGAGTCGCCAGACTGTAGGACACAGAAACTAACGACGCTGTTCTAAGCCCGCGGCCTAGTTGGCAGTACGGAATAGCTCACGGGGAACTAAACCGGAGAAATAACATGGAGTCGCCACCCGGTGTGAACCGAGA
Organism: Zanthoxylum bungeanum; assembly: GCA_019454045.1. Classification (NCBI taxonomy): domain Eukaryota; kingdom Viridiplantae; phylum Streptophyta; class Magnoliopsida; order Sapindales; family Rutaceae; genus Zanthoxylum; species Zanthoxylum bungeanum. The sequence goes on from SKCR01034580.1 coordinate 34,916, forward strand.
CAAAGATTTAAGGCCGCACTCACCCCTCGCAAGGGAATACCTCAAACAGTTGGGTTCGGAATGGTCCCTTACTTATGTCACTTGTGATGATATGATTTGTGCAATAAACTAACCGAATCTATTCAACATTCATGCTCAAGGGTAATCTACGCCTAAGTCTGCATGCATAATAATAACAATGAGAACCTATATCTAAGTTCGCATACTTCAAACTAAGTTGTCATAGCGGTAAACACGCAATAGCATACAGTCATCACACAAGCATGCTCAATTATCTAATGCGGAAAATAAATAAGAATCTAAGCATAAATATAAATTAAATCCCTAATGTGAAAACAACCTAATCATGCATAAAGAAATAACTTTCTATCGACTAAATCATGCTTAAGATAAATAACATGCTAACAACGTAATCATGCTTTAATAACAAATAAATAACCTACGAACTACAACATGCTCAAACACAAGTTTGGATGAGACAAAATATGTGTCTCTTAAGTGGTACGTGGCGTTGTATCCCGAGTACATACCGCACTGCCGTCCATTCGGATTCGGCTACGGAATTTACGTCCGGGTTTCCATCCTATATACCACAAAAAGGACCACATATTCCGCTCATCGAACAATCACATCATGCTTCAAACGACTCTCATGCGATAATATTTTTAAAATAAACGAAAGATAATAAATAAAAAGGTTCCATCAGGTCTAACCTCTTTTGTCGTCTCACGAAAGCGCGTTACACGGCTGTCGGAAGGGTTGATGTTCCATAACTTTTCTGGTTCTCTTATCCAACATTTTTCCTCGCTGTTTCGCTGTTTGGACTGCTGTTTTCACTCCGTTTTGCTGCTGTTTTTGTTATATTTTCTGGTCACTATTTTGGGGTAATTTAGGGACTGTTTTGTGGGTTATTTGGACTGGTTTGGGCTACGGTTTTTGGACTGTTTGAGGGAGTTTATACGGTAAAAAATCTGGGCAGTTTAGGGCGGCAAAACTGGGCAGAATGTGCAGGGAGTGTGCGGTGAAACAGGACAGAATGTGAGGGGGGTTTTGGCGTTGATTGAGGGCTGGTCAGGGCAGATTTGATTTGTGAAGTTGAGGGGGCTGCTGTGGAGTTTATTAGGCTTGAGGTGTTGAGTGCTGAAGGATGATGTGGCTAGGCGTGAAGGATGAGGGGCAGGTGGCTATTGGTCTTTTCGTGAAGTGAAGTGTGGAGCAAGGGGACTTCACGTGAGTGGAGAGATATGTGGTGTGTGGGATGAAGGCTTGTGGCGCAAGTGTATGGGTAGTGGCTGATTGAATGGGCAGTGCAGTTTTATCGTGGCTGAGCTGTGTGAGGGGTGTTGGCTCGTGAATTGGGTGGCAGTGGTAGGCTTGTTTAGTCGGTTATCAGATCTGCATGAGTGAATTGGCTGATTGGCGAGGCTCGTTATTGAAGAGAGCGAGTGGCTTGTGCGAGAGGGAGAAGCTGCTGCGTTAGTGAGGTGTAAGGGCTGATCTTGGGTTCTTTAGCGTGGATGGTTGCTGCTTATGAGTGAAGGCTATGTGTGTTGATGCGTGGAGTGTGTTCCCTGCAAGGTGTTGAGTGTTTTAGGGTTTTATCATGGTGTCAGGTCGTGAGGGAGAGATGATGTCTATTTAGGGTTTATTCTTTTTGTCTTTCTATTTTTTTGATGTGGCCATGAGTGAGAGGGGGTCAGATTTGTGGTGTTTGTGCGTTGCTTATATAGTGAGAGGTTAGGGTTAGGGTTTCTATGCATGGATTTATGTGTGTATTTAATAAATTTATTAAAGGAAAGAAATTATGTAATTTAGGAGGGGATTATTTAAATTTAGAATGTGATTTAATTTAATTTAATTTAAGTTTAATTTAATTTCAATTTAATTGGTTTTGATTTAATTTGTTTTGATTTAATTTAATTAGTTTTAATTTATTTTAGTTTAATTTGTGACATATATTTTAAATGTTTTAATTATTATGGATGTGATTTAATGGGCTGGGCTAAGGTTAAGTTTTAAAACGGAGGTCCAACAAGCGAACCCGAAGCTAAACAAGCGAGTTAAATCCGACCAAATGCTAATTTCCAACTTTACAACGTCCGTTTCCCGCGGCTTTCACAATCAAAGAGGTAGTGTCTCCATACGAGACTCATCATCGGGACTTATATGCAAAAATGCAGTGCCTACAGCTGTGTGCCGAGGAAATTAAAGTTTTATTGAGTTTGTTCGTCGAGTCAATGGCAGAGAGAGATGAGTTGAATGAGAGATATTAGAAGAGGCGTCAGTGTTCTTGCTTTTGGTCAGTGGCTGAAGATTTGTAGGGGCAGTGCGCTGGTTGTTTGTGATGAATGAGAGTAAGAAGAAGGCAGTAGGGTTTGTTACTGCCGAGAGATAGAGGATGAGTGGAGATGGGCGAGAGAGACCGCAAAAAGCTATTAGGGTTTTTTCTTATATTTCTTTGTGTTTTTTTTTACGTGAGTTTGATGGAGAAGAGAGAGATGGAGGAGAGAGCCGTGGCTGTGTGGGGAAGATGATGGAGGCGAGAGGCTTTAGGGTTTTCTATTTTTTTGGTGAGGCCGTAAGTGTGAGAGCCAAGGGTTTAGTTTTTTTTTTTGTTTTTCTATTTTAGAAAGATGAGAGAGAGGCGTGAGAGAAATGGATGAGAGAAGGGTTCCGAGAGAGGGGTGTGGCGCCGTGAGTGAGAGCCAAATGGGAGCTGTATGCGTGAAGAGAGAAGAGAAATTAGGGTTTAGGTTATGTCTCTTTTAGGGTTTAGGGTTTCCTTATTTGTGCATGGCTTAAAGAAGGGAACAAATCAAGCAAATATGGGGTGTATTTAATTAATTTGTTTAAGGATTGAATATTGTGTATTTTTTGGGGGAATATCTTTAATTTGGACGGTGATTTATTTAGATTAGGAAGAGGATTTGATTTAAATTAGGAAGGGGATTTGATTGGATTTTGAGATGTGTTTTAAATATGATTTAATCATTTTTGGATTAGGCTTGGCGAAATGGGCTTTTCATGGGTTGCGAGGGTTTTGGGCCGATGCCAATATTTTAAAACAGAGATCAATCAAGCGAACTCGAGGCTAAACAAATGAATTTAATTGATGATGTATTTTTTTCATGAATTTTCCATTCCGAAGTCTGTTTCCCGCGACTTCACCAACTTATCAGGTAGTGCCTCCCTACGAGGCTCATCATCGGGCTTTATGCAAAAATATAGTGCCTACATATATCCATTACAGTATGTTGAGAGCTCCAAGCTTTCTTTGTGTTCTAAACTCAATGAATTGGTTTCCCTATCCCCTTGATTCACTTTTTGAAGTGCTAGCTCACTTGAATTTTTGCAACAAAAACTCTAAGAATGAGAGAAGAAGTCACAGCAATGAGGAGGGAGAGAGGAGAGCGTTTTTGTTTTTGTGTATTTGATTTCTAAAATCAATATCCATTTACCAAATCCAAGTTGGTATATGTCATTCCAAATAATTAAAAAACAAAGTGTGTTGGATTTTGATTGTGTGTTGAAAAAGCAATCCAATTCTTTCACTTAACCTTAACCACTTCCATCACTAGTCAAACTAGTTGATGTAAGTCAAGTGGGTCCCACCACTTGTAAATTTCGAATTTAAGTCGAACAATCCAACACGCAACTTCGCTCGGGCCCGGGTTTATTTAATTCCGAATTAATGAATTTACCGTTGCGATATAATTAATATAATTTAATTAAATAATTATGCCTTGCAAAATTATTATTAAAGTCGCTTACGAATTAATTCTAAATTAATTCGTTTGCCCGAATTAAAATCCAATTTTAATTCCGCATTGAAATCTAATTTCAACTAATATATCGAATATATTATTAAATCGATTAATTCCAAATTAATCTTTCTCTCTCTTATATCCGAATTTTATCCCAGATAAATTCTTGCCGCAATTAATCCTAGATTAGATTTCTCTCTCTCATAATTAATTCCAGATTAATTCTGTTCGAGTCAAATGTCATCGGTGAATTTTTGGGAAGCGACCAATGAGATTCCTGGATATGTTGGCAGTAAATCCAGTCGTCGGACTATCTGAATACGTGCGTACCCGTACCACGTTCTTACAGATTTACAAGACATGGTTGGCTTCTAGCAAAGCACTGTATCTACCCAATTCTCCAGAAATATTCTTTTAAAGAATACATAATCTTTATCAAATTTAGTATACTAAATATTGCGTATTACGATCCAGTATCAGATGTCACATGCTAGGCCTGGGGCTGGAATTGTGTATGCCCCGTACAAAGCATATATCGGATCACTAGCAACTAGTCTCTTTAATCGGATAATCATGATCTTGTCATATTATCCCGATAGTTGCAACATATTAGAGTACCAGTTCTGTATCCCTGCGTGATCATCATCTCCATATGACTGAAGTGATACTTCCATCTTGACATCACACCCAATACACTACGATTCTCAATAAACCAAGAAGAGGCGTACACAGAACCTGTTAAAGCCCCGGACGACCAAAACCAAAGCGTACTGATTGTCGCAAGTATTAGCGATGCAAGTCTCAAGTTAAGACCAAATACACATACCCTGAGTCGGATTCCCATAGACACATAGTCATACTACCAATGGGATTCTGATGGGTCTATCCAGAGCGAAGCTGTTTCCGTACCATCGGAAAATAGATCCTCCTATTACACTTGCATGAGTATCCAATACCCTAATATATGAGAACTATACCGTTACGCTTCCATAACTCGCACAAGTTCAATACTAGTGTATTCCGTATTATCGATGTCCAGTCTCGATAATACTACGACTATGGATATTTAATGATTAAACCTTTTGTGGATTGATACTATCTCATATCTTATTAATCCGGAACTAATCATAAGGACTTTTATCATTTATATATATTCAAGTAATCTAATTATAAAATGATAAAATAGTAATTTCCTTTGTCACATAGTTAATTTGTACAAAAACAACAATGTCTTTTACAAAAAGTGATGTTATGGGTCATAATTGTCCAATAAACGTATCGACATCCCCTAAAGCATGCTACTATTGTCCCTGAAACTAGTGGTCTTAGGGCGTTACATATCGTCGTCCCCCAAGCCAATGAACTAGAACTGGGGGTGCGGATCTATGCTACCCTCCAAGCTCTGAAACTATGATCTAGGGCCATTTGTCATCCCTAGTCCTGAACTAGGATCTGGGGGCGTTACGTATCGCCGTCCCCCCAGTCCTCTACATGCGCACATGTCATCCGTCAATTTCATATATGTACCAAGTTACAAACTGAGGTGGGTTTTTTCCCCATACCTTGAAAACATAAAACTCATGTTTTGAAAACATTTCATTTCTAAATCATTTGTTAAAACATACTAAACAAAATATAACTTATAGTGAAATTGGCTAACACCCTAAGTACTTAAAAAGTAAGTCTGGCATCAAAACATATAAATAAAATAGACTTTAAAAAGAAAGTCCACTCACTGGTTTAGAATCGGACTGGCACTGATTACTCCACCGAAGAAAATTATGATTCATGCGATGATCTATATTTGATAAACTAGATTAGAAATGGACTAAGAAATGTACTACGGAATCAGGCTAAATTTACTTATTTAAGTGGTTGCTATCACTCCGATAGGTATCATACTTATATTAAGATGTAATATATATATATACGAGATAATACGAGACCCTTAGGGTGGTCTCTTACATGCTAGGGTGAAACCGAACTGATTTAAAACTAATATTGGGAAGTTTTGTTCTGCGCGTCGCGATGAGAACATCCAGAAAATTCTACCAAAATCTTCAACTCGAGTCGCGATGCGAACACTTCGGGCGCCGCGACGCGAGTCCATTTTCCAGAATTCTTTGCTTGTTTCTTTAAAGTCCATCTTACACCAAAAGCACCACAAACACTTCCATAATACAATTATTGCACAAACTAACTTATTGAACTTTAAATCATTGGGTGGCTGTGAAATATATTCTCAAGAGAATGAGAAATTATATGCTTGTATATTCTGGAGAGGATATGATCCTCAGGGGATATACGGACTCTGATTTTCAAACAGATGTCGATTCTAGGAAATCAATATCTGGATCTGTGTTTACCCTATGTGGTGGGGCCCTTATATGGAGGAGCATAAAGAAATCTTGTATTGCTGACTCCATCATAGAGGCCGAGTATGTAGAAGCTTATGAAGCAACTAAGGAAGCAGTCTGGCTCCAAAAAGTCTCAGGAGATCATAAAGTTGTTCCAGATATGGATAAACCACTCACACTTATTTTGCGAAATAGTGTGCAGTGGCGAATTCTAAAGAACCAAGAAGTCCTAAAAAGGGAAATCATATAGAGAGAAAATATCATCTCATCAGCGAGATAGTGCAGTGAGAAGACGTTTCCATCACGAAGATTGCATCAGCAGAGAACCTAGTTGATTCGTTTACAAAGACCTTATCAGCTAAATTGCTTGAAGGTCACCTAAAGGGTCTAGGATTACGTGACATGTCCCATTTGGTTTAGTACAAGTGGGAGATTATTGTGATATATGCCATAAAGCTTCATATAATGTAAAAATAACTACTGGTTATTCAATTATCAAATGTTTGATTTAAATCGCATATTGTAAATTATCTTGTTTACCCTTGATTACTAATGTTTCTTCAAACTTAGTGTATGAGTGTCATACATAAGAGGATTTAAGTCCGAAGTTAGTAATCTAAAAAAATCCATAGAGAGCAAACAAAACAGGTTTTTTGTTTGCAGTTTATCTATAGCTGCAGTCCATTATATTATTATATGGCAACCTTGATACGGGATCCTCCATGTGGTGACATGAGAATGAAGGCACCTTATATGATGTGATCATATAGGACTAAACCCAGATAAAAATGAGTTTCTTATAATATCTGTTAAAATAAAAAAAATTAATTTCAATCTACTATATGGTCATATATGGATTAATCTGAATCATGAGTATACTGCGAACTCCTGCATGACAGGCTATGTCATTTGATTTACAAAAGTGAGTTTGGTGTAGCAATCCCGACCAATAGCTACGTACTTTGGGGATATGATTTGGTGTGTAGCTAAGGACGTTTTACAAAGACATGTAGTTCACTCCTTCTTGCGAGAAGTAGAAGAATATTTTCCTTAAAGGTTGATTCGATACTTGAAAAATTAGAGCGCTCAAGTCTTTCTATTACGAATGGAAATATTAATATTCATAATGGTTATGAATAAATCGTACATTAGAGAATCAGTGGTATTTAAGGTAAAAATAATTAGAAGGGAATAACAGACATTACGACCTGGATCTAATTATGAGATACTTGTAAAAGGTTACGACCCGGCTCTAATTATGAGATACATATGTAATGACTATATCGATGGATATCAACGTAATTCGGCTTATAATATTTATATACAGCAATGAGAGTGCAACTTCAGATTTTTAGTGGAATAACTTGAAGTTAATAATTCGGAATATTTGATTAAAGAGTTTAAATAATATTTCGGGATTATTGGAGCTACGAACCATAGGTCCTTTGGTCCCCGTACTAGCTCGATAACTGTAGCAAATTAAATATAATTGAATAGTTCAATTATATAATGACATATATTATTGTTATTATTTTTGATGGATTAATTATATATTTTGTCGCATATGTAACTTTATATTATATATAATATAAAGTTTTTATTAAATAAATGATTATAAGATAATCATTTAATTATTGTAAATATTAATATATTTAATATATCATTAAAGAAATAAAGGATTTTAAAAAATGACTTTAAAATTATTTTTTTTCTTGAAAATTTTGGGAATACAAAGGGATATTTTTTGTATGTTTTGGAGTAATTTTATCATCCAAAAAAGTGGCAGAAAATAGAAAATAGCCAGTACAAAAATAGTGAGTTGTACCCGCGAATGGGAGTGAGTTCGGTGTGTAAAACAGTCTGGCTTTCGGGCTGCTAAAAAATGGTAAAAAACATAAATATTTTTAAGGTCGATCTCGATGCCTAAGTCACTTCTGCTGCGCGAGAGAAATCAATTCCTACAAGTATGCTGCATATAGTAGGCTATACTGCAACGCATCAGCCTCAGTTTCTTATATTATTATTATTTTTTTTCAAAAAATCTTAAACACTTTCAAAAATACTCAAAATAATTTTAATTTCAACACATATTATACAATATATATATATATATATATATATATATATATATATTTTAATCAAAACACAAATAAAAATAGAATCCCACAATGAAGTGACTCATTAACAATTCTAGGTTACTCAAAGATGATTAAGTGTTTCTAGAATGGTACCATATCTCCAAGCTTTCATCTAGAGTTGTAAACTATAATTTTATTTTTATGTCCAACATAAACATTTTGACCAAATCACAAGCATATTGTGTTTATGCTTCCAAAGCATCCATTCATAATTCATTAGCCTAATTTCAACTTCAAGCTATGTTATTATGTATCCAATACATAATACATCACTATATGTTTCACCAATAATAACTCAATAATGAAAACATAGCTTTAGAGAAGATCAAACTTAGTGACCGGCGTAAACACACACGTATAACGCAAGCGCACGTATCGTTCAAGTAGTATAAAAATATCGATCCCACGAGGACTTAATTCCTACTATTGTTATTAATTATTGAATCTATTTATTTAAAAATATCTAATTGAGGGTGAAGAGAATGATTGTTTGATTGGTTGAAAGTGGTTTTACAAAATAAATAAATAAATAAAAGACAAAAGAAAATACTAAGGAAAATAAATAAAAAGACTCAAAGATCTAGGGATGTGATTTCTTCTAATATCATTTAAAAGATGAAGTGATTATTTTATGTTTGTGTAATAAATCAGTTTACTAACCTGGAACACTAAATTATGCAAAAGCCTCTGTCGATGGTCAGACCCAAATACCCAGTTTAACCCAATTGAACCATATGTCTATGTCAACCAAATTATCTGGATTCATTAAGTTTAAGTTCCAATTATGGCTACCCCCGCCCGACAGGTATATTCCTATCCTGTAAGGAAATCTATTAAAGGGTTATCTATCCTCAAGGAAGATCGTGGGCTATTAAGTCTAAGGCTGAAACCTAAAATCCCTATGTCTAGTTCATTTTAGATTTACCACATCAATCTTATTGGTGATCAGACAACAAGAAGCATTAAGCTTAAAACTTAATAAGTAAACCTTTAAATTACCCAAACTATAAAATAACCCCTTATAAACCGGTGATATTAGAATTCATCACAACCCCAGATAACTAACACATAACTAGGGCTAGTAAAAACTTAAAAGGAAAAGACATAAAGTAAAAGCTGAAAAGTAAATTACAATAAAATGTTAAGGTAAAAGGAATTACTTTTACTACTACTAATTTAGATATCTCCCATAAAATAATATATAAACTTGTAATAATATTACCAACCGACCAATCTGGCGGTATCCTTTTTAAGTCAAATTAAGTCCAACTAGCCATTAAGGCGGTACCATAATTAAATTACCAACCGACCAATATAGCGATATCCTTGATTAGTCAGGTTTAAACCAGATTAAAATAAATTGCCAACCGACCAATATAGCGGTATCCCTTTTAAGTCAGTATTTTAAATAGTAAATATATTATTTTTAAGGGAGATTAATCTAAATAGTAACAGTAAAAGAATTACCTTTTACCCTAGCTGGGAAATTACTTCCTCATGAACTGTAAAAAGTAAAAATTAAATTACTACTATTACAAAACGTAATTAAAATTAATTACAAAACTAAAAACTAAAAAAAACTAAAATTAAAAGAAACATAGAGAGAAACTCTCTCTACATCAAAGAGATGAGAGAGAGAAAGGTACACTGAAATCTGAAATTTCGTTCTGAATTTATAGGCCTCGGTAGGGTCCGGCGTCGCGACACAAGCCAGCGTCGCGACGCTGGAACAGTTCGACGTGGCATGCTGAGAAGGCGACACGTGGCAAGGCGGCTGACTGTTAACGCGACACGTGCAAGGCGGCTAAGACTCAATTATTGTGATGACGTCATTGATGACGTCATGCTGACGTGGCGCTGACGTGGCATGACGTGGCGATGGTGACTGTCGGCAACGTAAGATGATGACACGTGGCATGGGCTCATGTTAGCAGATCCGTTGTGTTGGTGACACGTGGCACGGCGCACGTTAGCAAAGTCAAACTTCTCCACTCTAACTTGTTGACCCGCTGCACGTTAGCAAGACTCAGTGCACGTTAGGCGTCGCGACGCTGAAGGTCTTAGCGTCGCGACTCTGGAAATTACCAAAATGTCATTTTTCGCCAATTTTCACTGTTTTGCTCCAAATCACCTCCAGAATGTCCTGAAACTTTATTTATCTACAAAATAACACAAAACACATCAAAACATTCACAAAACTCAAGAAACTATACAAAATATTAGGTTAAATGAGTGGGAAATAGTGATATAAATACCACTCATCACTTAGCTAGCAAGCTTGATTCTAAAATCCAATATTCTTTTCATTGTTGAAAAATATAGAGAACTTCCAAAACTTCTCTAAACAATTTTTTTTTTACTTAGGCCAATATCTCTAATGCTTGTTTGCTTTAAATTTCTCAAGCTTAATTAAAAACTTGCGTGAGAAAGCTTATCTCTAAACACTTTTTTTTTGAAGCTTATGTAATATTTTATTAATAAAAGTTTTAACCAACTTTTGAGTGGGCTTAATCCAATTTATCCAAATATGTATAATTAGGTGTGAATAATCACATTTGTTTACCACTTTGATTTAATCCAAATAAATCTAGATAAAATTTAACCAATTGATTAGTTCATTGTCTATCACTTTGATTTAATCCAATTAAATCAAGCCAAATACACCTATTATTATATATTTTGTAATTACAAAAATATCCTCCAATGGTAGAGATATTTATGAAATTACAACAAAGCCCTTGTGTGATTTTGAATTAATCCAATTAATCCAAATGGATCAAAGTAAATAATTAATGTTACCCAATAATACTTAATTATTTTATTTGATAATTATAATATCAAATTTTATTTATTATCAAACATCATCGACTACCCAAGTGCCCAACGAGTACAGTTCATATTGTTAGACTCTTTAAGTCCAGACACGTTCGTCATATAGCCTAGAAGTTTATATGTACGCAATTCGGCCACCTCCGAATTCGCGAAGAACACGAACGACCTTTCTAAACTATACAAGTCAAGGTTATCACATATGTTTAATAATCCACCTGTCGTAGGCTATCTGAGTTGTGCTTAGGAAACATAGATTACACCATCAAATTTTTCGATACACACATCTCATATTGTCGACAAGTCCACCATTCTTTACAACTAATCAGAACATCATTTTTGATATATTCGATCAACTATATGTGATCGTCTTTGGCCAAAGTCTTAAGAATCCTGACTAATCATCTATATACCTTAACTCCTTATGGTACATTTATGGGCCGATGAATCGTATCTTGATACGTACTTTATTAACGAGTGCATTTGTCCACACCTAACTAACATCTAGCAGTCAGACCATGAAAGGTCTTTGACATATATGGCATCCTAGTGTGGAGGATCACAGACAAAATCAATATTATCCTATAGTCAAAGGATCACATATGCTACTCGACTCAAGGAGATTTCTATTGACGGTGATGTGTACTTCCAACTATTAGGAATCACCTGTAAGTCATTCAATATTCGCTCCCACATGTCTATATGAGCTTCCTTTACTCATGGTACATCAGGTTAAACCATTGGGACTCCAATTCCAATATATGACATGTGCTAGTCTTCTAGATTATAGGAATTTAACTGTATTCTAAAACAACGACTAAGAATATTTACTTTAAGAATAGTTTATAATAGTAATATTATCCCAATGTCGGACCATCTAGTGTCCAATATTACTACATGACTATTTTAAGGTTGTTGTCATTCTCAGCATATTTATATATCAAACTAATATGCATAATGACATTACCATTAATAAAGTTGAAATGAAAATGTAGTTATTTTATTAATAAATAATAAAATATAATGTACAATACATTATTCAGATTAGCGCTCCAAGAACCACTCCAACACCAAGTTCTAATCGGATTTGAAGACATTTATCTCATTCCGATTGACTACTAAATGTGCTTACAATTAATGGATTTGACCATACATAATTGTATTCAATAAAATAAATAAAATATCAAATAAAATTAGGCAACCTAATCAGCCTAACCTGGTTGAAATTTGAAAAAAAAAAATTAAGATTGCCTAATTTTTGTTGAAATTTAATAAGAAATGTGAGCACCTCTCACCTATAAATAGAATTGTTCAGCACCTCTTCAAGCATCCTTCTACATGGTTCTCTTGTAGAATTTCTAAAGAAATGTCAGCCTTTTTGTGTTTGTTCCATTTTCTAATCTTTATTGTAATTTCTTTTCACTTTTCTAATGAAATTATTTGTGTTTTAATTCACATCATGAGTAGCTAAACTTCATCTAGTTGAGGTAAAATGGTAAAAGCTCTTAATATGAAAATATTTGATTCTCTGAAGTCAATCCTTAGGCCCATCATGATGTACACATATTGACCAACATAGATAATAATTGAAACCTATAATATATAAGAGAGTTGTTTGCAATAATCTGGACTAATTATACACAATTTATTTCTGCCTATATGGGAGGATTTATATGTTTTGGTATAATTGTGTACCTAATCATGAAATAAATTAACTGTGAAATAATGATAATCAATATATTATAAAAAGTAAGATTTTTCTATATTTGAAATATTAAGAGTGGATCCCTAACCTCGATATTTTATTATTATTGTAGCATCTAATTTAATTGCCCCACCACATCATTTAATTTACTCTTTTATTTATTGCTTGTATATTTTTATTTGGATAGTTATTTTATTCTACTAAATTTATTTCACGTGAATCGACCTCAGACTCACTGGTTTATTTTATTACTTTCACACTCCTATACTTGGTAGTAAAAAATCACTTTGTGAGTGTGTCAATAATTAATAAATAATTAATGATTAATATTAATAATAATATTTAATAATAAAAAAATATTTAGCATTAATATTCAATAAAAAATAAGAACTAATAAAATCAATAATATATTAATAAATTAACTAATAATGAATAATTAATAACAAATTAATTAGTATTTACTAATAATAATAATTTATTAAATTTAAGCAATTTATGTATGATTAATCATTGACTAATTAATTAGCAGTAGCTAGTTACTATATTGTCCTCAATGAGAGTGATTTTTGGTGGTGTAGGGTTCAGGATCTCATCTTGAGATCCTGTGTTCGAATTCAAGGAGTGTGTTTTTTGTAAGAGTCTGAGACAGTTAGAGGTTTTTCTTGCTCTGCTTAAGTCCGAAAAAGATGGTTTGACGGTGGGATTTTCAACGATTTCCAAAAAAAATGGCTATTTTATAATTGATAAATTATTCATTCAAAACACTAGATAAAATAAAAAAACATTAATGAAAATATTACTTATATTATGTACAACTAAATAAACAACTTATCATGATTCTTCTCATTACTATTTCGATTCCAATCCATTCTTATTACCATTACATAAACACGGCATTAATTTATACAACATTAATGTCCTGGAATCAACATAAAAATAAAATAATTAATAGTCTAAATTAATGAAACTGTTGGGAGGTGAAACGGTTCAAAAACATACTTACGCGATGTATAAATTTATTTTAATAAATAAAAATCAATAAAAATAAAATTGTTGGTGTTGGATAATGTTAATTGTTGTTAATTGGAAATTATTAAGCAAATTATTTGATGTTGTTAAATAACAACAATTAGTAATAATTTCATGTTGGAAATTATTAAGTTAATTATTTGGTGTTGTTGAATAACAACAATTAGTAATATCAAATAATTAAGTAAACAACAAGAGTTGTTAATCAAATAATTAAGTAACAACAATTAGTGAAATGTTAAATGGGGAACATATGGTGCACCCATGATGTTAACATTTTTGTAAGGGTTAGAAAATGTCATTATGCATCCTAATAATTTGATTAATAGTAATCAATGCATAGTGACTTGATTTCCCTCCTATAAATAAGACCATTTGCTTATTGAGTTAAGCAATCAATTAAGTTTGATTAAGAGGTCTCTACAAGCATAAAAGGTATGCAATTGTGTTGTGGTTAGTATAGATTTATTTCAATTAGCATGTAAATAAATCTAGGACTAGTAATACATGTATGGTTAGATCCTAAGAGGACAAACATGTAAATATATTAGGGATTATGTTTCCTAACAGTGGGTAATCATGCCTTTGTTTTATGATTATAAGCCATCTTTTTTGTACTTGTATCGATGGCCTTGAAGCAAGCACTTTAAAACAAGCTGAGAATATTTCTCAAAAGGAAAACAAATAATGGAGGTGGAAATAATTTCCAGTGAGTGTATCAAGCCCTCTTCTCCACCCCTCTCCATCTCAAAACCTACAAGCTTTGTCTCTTGGATCAATTTCGCGGCCACGTTTTTGCTCCTAGGTTCTTTTACTATCCTCTTAACCCTACCGGTGAATATAACATTGATCAGATTGTCTCCGAAAGATTGCATCTACTAAAGCAGTCTCTATCAGAAACGTTAGTTGGCTTTTACCCACTTGCCGGAAAGATGACCGACAACTTTTCCGTCGACTGCAACGACGAGGGAATTTATTTTGTAGTGGCCGCAAATAAAATTCCCCTGAAGGAATTTCTCGACCAACCCGAGGTCAACTTGATCAATAAATTCTTTCCAAAAGATGGTAATGAGAAGATCAAACAAGTAGCAGGAGCTCACGTGGCTAAGGTGCAAGTAACGTCATTTGCTTGTGGCGGTCTTGTTATCTGTGCTTGTATTTCACATTTCTTTGGCGATGGCGGAACTTTCATGTTGTTTATGAAGAGTTGGGCCGCTGCCGCCACTGCTCGTAACACGTTGAAAGAAGCTGTTTTTGATGCTGCAACTTTATTTCCTCCATATGATGCATACCCAAGAGAATTAAACCGGAACACCCAACTAGCCCGATTTCGTAATACCGGCAGAGTTGTTACGAGAAGATTTGTATTTGAAGCCAAAGCAATAGCCGATCTCAAAGCCAAGGCAACTAGCTCCAGCGTGCAACGTCCATCGCGTGTTGAGGTTGTGTCATCACTCCTTTCGAAATGTATCATGGCTGCCATGAGAAAAAAATCAGGTTCACATAAACCAACTCTATTGAGTCATGCAGTGAACTTGCGACGAAAAGCCAGGCCGCCATTGTCGGACCATTTAGTTTGAAACATCATTTGGCATGCAAATGTATTATGCAAAGATGAGGAAGTTGAGTTGGATGGTTTGGTGAGTCAGCTGAGGGAAGCAATATCGAAACTTGATGGAGATTTTGTGGAGAGTCTACAAGGTGATGGAGGGTTTCATAACTTCTATAAAATCGTCAAAGATGAAGATGAAGTGTACGCTGATGTGAAGGATGGTATTACTTTTACCAGTTCGTGTGGTTTTGCTTTCTATGATATTGATTTTGGATGGGGAAAGCCCATTTGGGTGAGTGTTTCTGGTTTTGGCCGTGGCTCAGTTATCTCCCTATCAACTTCTCTTATCATTCTTATGAATACAAGACTTGGAGATGGGGTTGAGGCATGGGTGTCTTTGCTTGAAGAATACATGAATTTGGTAGAAATTGATGATGATTTACTTGAATTTGCCACCTTGGATCCAAGTCCTATGCTGGAATGAGGTTATGATTTTACGCTGACTATTAAATTTCGTCTTCTTGTTTTGAAAACAGCTTTCTTGAATAAAATTTGATCTTTATGATCACAACTTTGGCAGCTGTAGTGCGTCGGCTTGTGTTTTGGAGTAATCAATATCTTTTATGTAATTCACTTTTTTGTTGTTATGGTTTAGTGTAATTTGTGTTTGTATTTTGGCTTATTTTGGTTGGTTTTGATTGTTATTTTGGTTGGTTTAGATGAAAAAATGCAGTTTTATGATTTTATGTAATTTTTATGTATAAATATTTTTATTTATGTTTTAATATTGTTTAAAAATTATATGGCTATTTTTGGATGTGTTTTTTGTATTAAAAATGCATGTTTTTAGGGGAGGGGCTATTATCCTTTTGCATTATCTTCTTTTAATGGTTATGATTTAGTCAAAATAAATCTAATGACCATTATTTTGCCAATACAAAAGTCAAGTCAACTTTTGGATCAAATTCATTAATGTGTTGTCAAGATTTTGACCCTTAGATTTATCTTGATTAAATCATAACCTTTAAAATGAGATAAATGATATAAATGTAAAAGGATGATAGCCCAATCCTGTTTTTAGAGTGGCAACTTTGGTAATTTATTACCAACTCTCGGCAATTGCTTGATTTTGCCAGTGGCATTTTCAGTAATTTCAGCCTAACTCTCGCACATTACAGTGGACGCTAAGTGTGGTAATGGATCGGGCTGGGCCAGGGCCTTGATAAGCTCGAACCGAGCTCGGTAAGTACAGGTTCGGCCGTGGATAAAAGGGAAATCTAGCTTAAAGTTGGCAATGGCTAGACGTTGGATGTCAAGGCCATAAGAACATTTGTTCTAAATCTCCCAAATAAATATAAATTAATTTTACATGACTGTTATTATGTACCCTCCCTTACCAGACAAATAAAATCATTACCGATATTGGATAAAGAGAGATATAAAATAAACATTAAAGATGATGTTTTATGTTTATATGACATATACAACTATTTGATATGTGAATGTTCTTTATCTAACGGTCATTATGTTTTGGAAACATATAGATATGTCTTTAACGTAGAGGAAAATACCAGTAAAAAATCTGAATTAAATAATAATGAATTATGTCATATGAGATTGGGAAACATAATCAAAATTGGTTAATGTTGGTTTGATTGAAGATCTTACCTTATATCCTTATCCGATTTGTGAGTCATGTGTCCGAGGAAAAATGACAAAGGCCTCATTTTCTTGGTGTTGGACATCGTGCTGAAGATTTATTAGAACTAATACACAGTGATGTGTGCGGTCCATTAAATCATGCCCCTCATGATGGTTCAACTTACTTCTTGACTTTCATGGATGATAAGTCAAGATATTGATATGTCTATTTGATGAGACATAAATCGAAAATATTTGATAAATTTAAAATATTTTGAAACGAAGAAGAAAAATAAATATGGAAATTCATCAAGTGTCTTCGATTAAATCGATGTGGTGAATTCATGAACAACGAATTCATAAGTTATTTAAGGGAAAATGAGATTCTTGCCCAATATAGTCCATCAGGAACTCCTCAACACAGTGGTGTGTCTGGGCGAAGAAATCGTACTTTAATGGATATGGTATGTTCCATGATGAGCTATACAGATCTTTCATGCTTCACTTACTGCTGCCCATATACTTAATAGGGTTCCATCGAAAACTGCTTCTACTATCTCATATCAGATATGGTACGGTTGAAATCCAAGTCTTAGATATTTAAAGATTTGGGGTTGTCTTGCATACGTTAGAATTATGCAGCGGGATAAACTAGCGCCCATGGGGTATGAGTATAAGTTCGTTGGATATTCTGAAAATTCTTTGGGATATCAATTCTATGATTCTGAGCAAAGAAATGTAGTTATTGCTCATTTTGCCACTTTTCTTGAAAAATGAAATTTTTAGAGAAAGTAGGAATTGTAGAAAGATTGAAGTCGATGAGTTTGATCCCAATATTGAGGAACCTGAGATGGAACAAGAGATCCAACTAGGTGAAGGATCTACAGCACAGGTTCTACATAAGTCGAATAGAATATCAAGGCCTTATGAGAGATTATTTTTAACATATGATGTGAGCTTTGACGTTCTCCTCTTTGAGGCAACGGATCTGACTACGTATATGATAGATGGATGTGAAAACCGCTTTCCTAAATAGATTCATCGATGGGGATATCTATATAGAACAACCAGAGGGTTTCATATCCAGTGAGACTTCAAACTTGGTTTGTAAGCTCCAGAAGTCTATTTATGGACTTAAATAGGCATCCCGAAGCTGTAATCGTCTTTTTGATGAGATAATTATATTATATGGATTCATGAAGAACGAGGAAGAACCGTGTGTTTATAAGAAAGTTAGTGGGAGCATGATAATATTCCTTGTTTTGTATGTAGACGACATCATTATCTTTGGAAATGATATATGATTGTTGCAAAGTGTGAAAGCTTAACTTTGCAATAACTTCTCCATGAAAGACATGGGTGAAGCTTTCTATATACTGGGTATAAGGCTCTACCGGGATAGAGTTAGGAAGCTTCCTATGTTGATGCAAAGTGTAAAAGCCTATATTTGCAAGAACTTCTCCAGAAAAGACATGAAAAATATATGTTTTGACATCATTCCTCAATGTTTCATTAAGGAGACCATATATGGGGAACAACCTTATTTCATATAGTCATAAAAAAAAAGTAAATTGTATAGATTCATAATTGGATTGAAATAAACTTTCAAAAATTGAAACATATGATTCGATGATGCGGTTAATTATTTGACCTCATCATGAATATTGATGAACCATGTGTCTATGACAAGGAAATTAACAATGTCATTCAATTTATTATTAAGTATATATGCGATATACTTATTATGAGAATTGATGTAAGCATGTTAAAATTGAGATAAAATTATCGTTCTTTAATGTGATCTCCATATAAAATATATGGAGTAGTAACCTATATTAAGGAAGGGATAGAGCGAAATGAACAGTAAGTATTTCCTATAAATTTTATACATAGATATAGTACTGAAAAGTTCAATATAGATGACTTGAAGGAAAATATCCTTCCTTGCAATCATATAGTTCATCTCTCTAGAAAAATATATCCCAAGACTGAATTCGATCATACGCACATGTGGAAAATTACTTATGCTCTAGCCATAAGCATTTTCATGTTAGCGATATTATAAATGATTTCTTATATAACCAATATTGTAAGACTTATGAGCAAATATCAGACATATCCTAGAGAATGACATTTGACTACGGTTAAACGAAATCCTGAAGTGATTAACAAGAATTAAGAATTTTATTTTGAGCAGTGAGAGGTATAAATTGAGGGTAACACTGATTCTAAATTGAGGGTTAGATCCATTTCTGCTTGGCGAGCACCGATCTAACCTTATGCCTATGTTTTTTTAATTTAATTATGCATAAGTCATATTAGATATTTATTGCATGTTTTACATTAAAATTTTTAGTTTAACCTAAGCATGTTAATGATTTGATTGTCATAAATCTCCAGTGATTAGGTGATTACTTATCAGTAATAGTATTAATAATGTTAGAGCATTATTGGATAGTTCGTCTTGTTAATACAGAGATGAATGAGTTCTTATTACTTATGCCTAATACCATCTTTATTGTGAGGGTATAAGTGGTTGGAACTTAGGTCGTTCTGGTAAAATATTGGATGTAGCTTGATGAGTTGACGTAGTCATATAATATCATCATTATCGTGAGGGTGTATTTACGAAGCTCATTAGTGCACATTGACAAATATACACCTGGAACATATCTTAATCCAATACCGTCATTATTGTAAGGATAAGAAATAGTTCAGGACAAAATTTAGGAGTCACATGGATGTGATTGACCTTTGAGGTCTACCTAATGAGTTTATGAGGGCCAATACCGTCATTATTCTGAGGTTGGAGTAAATGTCATGGGATCTACTTCCCGCTATGAAATTTTGATTGTAAAATTTCTAATTTTCTGCTAAGAGAGATTACATAATTACTTTAAGTACTGGAAGGACACTAATAGATTTAAAATCTATAATCGTATTAGTATTTTTTTATATTGAAATGAAAATGTTCTGCTAGTGTTTAATTGTTGTCTTGTAGATAGTTGTCGCAAATCCATTAGTGCAACTTTTGGATTCTAATAAATTGAAAATAGCCGAGAACTATTTTGAGTGGGAAATGAATTTTTGCCTCATCTTGGAGTCAAAGCGATTGAGCCTTGTGGCACTCAATCCATTATCTGTCCAAATCAATCATGATTCCAGTCTCGAAAATCGGGAGACATTTAAAAATGGAATGATGATAACTTGAGGGTGAAATCCAACATTTTAGGATCGATGATTTTAGATTTGCTCAAACAATACATAAAAGTACATGTTGCTTGGAGCATTATGAGAACACCCAAGGAGTTTTTTGAAACAAATCAAGAAATATAAATATATCGGAGATCTAAGGAATTATTTCATGTTATGCTCAAGGATAGAGGAACGGTCAGCATTCATGTTTTGAACATGATCGACCAGATCCGATATTTGAAACGACATGTCAAAATTTGATTATGTTTTGTTTACCCATTACTTACATTGGCTTTCTGTCAAACTTCATATGCATTCTATCTTCATAACATGTTACACAAGATGAAGCATGATTTGAAGAAAGGAAATCCCACTTTGTGCCTCTATGGTGGAGCAAACTCTTCAAAGACATCTAAGAAGTTGAAGAAGATCAAAATGAGAAAGATGATGATATAAAAAAGACTCCAAGAAGTACAAAACTGCAAGATGATCGGCGTGATCACACACGTATAACGCAAGCGCACGTATCGCTCAAGTAGTATAAAAAGTATCGATCTCACGAGGACTTAATACCTAAGCTATAAATTTATGAAGCCAAATGTTTACGAGTATCTAATAGTTTGGTTGTTGATTGGATGGTGATTTTTAAACTAAAAAAGTAAATAAAATAGTACGAATGTAAATTAAAGGAAAATTCAATATTATTAAACTATCTAGGGTTGTGAATCCTTCCAATATCTTTTAAAGATGAAGTGGTTATCTCATGTTTGTGCAATATATTGGTTTATTAACATGGAACACGAAATTATGCAAAAGCCTCTGTCGATGGTCAGATGGAAATACCCAGTGTAACCTAATTAATCATATGTCTATGTTAATCAAGTTACCTGAATTCATTAAGATTAAGTTCCATTTGTGGCTACCCCCGCCCCACAGGTATTTGTCTATCCTAGAAGGAAACCTATTAAGGGGTATCTAATCCTTAAGGGAGATCGTGGGCTATTAAGTCTAAGGATGAAACCTAAAATTCCTCCGTCAATTTTATTTTAAGTTTACCAGATCAATCTTATTAATGGCCAGTTAACAAGAAGTATTAAGCTTAAGACTTAATAAATAAACCTTTATATTACCCAAGATACAAAATAACCCCTTATAAACCGGTGATATTGGAATTCATCACAACTCTAGATAATATGTTTAGTTACAAAACAAACTTAGGATTACTAAACACTTAAATAAACAGAACATCATAAAAAAATAACTTGGAGATAAATAAAAGTAAAATTACAATAATGAAAGAAAATGATGGGGTTAGAGGATCCACTTTTAATATTTCAAAAATTATAAATCTCACTTATTGTCAATGTTTACCGATTAATTAATTATATTTAACCAGAACATAAAGGCGGTAATTCCATTTGTCTCAATTAAAACCAACCGACTATATAGGCGGTAAAAATGTTATTACCTAAACCGACCATATAGGCGGAAACTATGTCTGAAATGTAAAACCAACCATATAGGCGGTAAATATGGTTGTCACCTAAACCGGCCATATAGGCGGTAACTAATTAATCCAAATTTTCATTAAAATAAGGGAGATTAATCTAATTTATTATATTAAAAGTCTCACATTTTCACCCCAGCAGAATGAGATTACCTGCTCATTCTGTAAATGAAAACACGCAAAATTTTATTAATTAAATAAAAAGAAAATACAAGAAAACTTAAATAAATATACAAGACACTTTCCTTTAAGTTTTCATGGAGAAATACCTCCAAAGAAAGCATGAAAATTTATAAAATTTAGCTTGGTATTTATAGGCAAATCTAAATGCTTCCACCAATTGCTCCACCAAACATGGCACCAAACATGACATGAAACATGGCACCAAATCCTCCACCAAACATGCCAGCATGTTTGGTGGAAGTTTGACAATTTTCAATTTTTATTTTTTTATTTTTTTTTATTTTGAAAATGACTTAAATAATTACACATAACACACTTCTGTATTTTTTATCAATTTCGGTCATGGAAACCTCCGAATTCGAAATTATTATGAACTTCAAAGTTGTATCTCTTTTAGTCTTCTTTAATCTGGAACTTGAATCACCTCAATCCGATATCGGAGTAAAAAGTTATGGCCAAAATACGACAATTGTAAAAAGTTGGAATTTCCGAATTTGTACTTCGTTAGAACGCCATTTCAAGTTTCCAATCTCCCAAATCAAAATGTCAAGTCCAGTTTTTGCCCTTATTTGTTCCACATTTCGTCCTGATTGATTCCATTAACTCCCGATTTTATTTTATCTATAAAATAAACTAAAACACATCAAAACGTTCATAAAACTCAAGAAATTATACAAAATATTAAGTAAAAATGGTGGTAAATAATGATTTATTTTCCGCTCATCACACCCCCAAACCTAACATTTTGCTAGTCCTGGAGCAAAACAACAAAATAAAATGCAACAAACAATTAAAATTAAACTAAGCCACTTTCGTAGGGATCACGGTTGCATTCAGCGTATGCAAGAAGCCTTTAAACTCCTAGGTGTCCCTAGTGGACGAGTTGTAGTCTCATGAGGGCTGATAGTGACGATACCCACAAACATCAATCTAATGCACACAAAAGCAAAGAGACAAGAGAAAAGAGAATAAACAAGTTAGTGAATAAACAAGTAAAACTTCTTATCCAAGTTAATAGTTGTTTTCTTTCATTCTAAATTACTAAATAAGTGATTTAGTAAGCCTTGGCTTTGGCTCAACAAGCTTAATGAAACCAGTTAAGCGTGACCCATTGACTGTGGGAAAGCTTCGTAATCGAGGCCGATGAACAAGAAGTGACCTTGACTTTGGCCAACAAATCACAACTTGCCCAAGACGTACAATATGGAACAAAGCCTTCATGATTCAAACACATCCGCGATGGACAAGGGTCTAGACTTTGGCCAACAAACCAATGCCAATCTTGGATCTTGAGAGAGAATCACTCAATGGAAGGAAAAACGCTTAATATGAAATGAGTGTTTTTGTCGCGATTTGGAAACCAATTTATTATCTTTAATTAGGTCTCATCATACAACCTTAAACATACATTCTAAAAGCATAATAAGGCGCGAATAAATTAATAATGATATGCGGATGGATATTGAACAATTGTTCCTAGAACAAATCTCTCTATTTCCTCTCTCCCGCTAGCACTATTCTTACTTCTACCCAATTACATAATACTTCTAAAGAAACCTCATTACATTGATGGGAACTGGTGAGAAGAGAATTACAAAGAGTCAAGAGATAAAGGCTGGACACGTAGGTCCAATTTAATAAATTCTAAATTTATTACAATAATTTCCAAAATTGCCCTCACCCATCTAATATCCATCCGATATACATTATTCATACAATACATCTATGTATTCACACAAAGCATGTTATTCAATCAATCTAATCCAATTAATTAATCTTTGAATTAAGTGATCATCCAATGTTCAAACAACGATTTGATTTGCGCGAGTCCAACTCATTTGAGAATAAGTACTCAAAGTGTGTATTCTTGAATTATATCGAACTACAATTTTAAATCCGATTTAATTTGTATTCAATACTAATTCTTATTTAATTCCAAATTAAATAATTACATTTTATTAATGTGCCTTTTAGACTTAGATTCTAAATCCAATCTTAATGGGTCTCAAAGGCCCAATTAACATCCAATGTCAATTTAATTAAAGTCCAATGGGCTTTTAATTAATTTATAAGGCATGGGCTTTGGCCAATATGGGTAAAACCCAAATGCCAATGCCCAATAAAGGAATCACCCTATTTGTCATAAAATTAATTTCGGCCCATTAGGCCCAATTAAATTTAAAAGGCCCATTTATTATATTTGAACTTTACGGAATGGTTTTAGGCCCACTTTGGATCCAATCCAATTGTCCTAAACCAACTTGGCCCAACCAAGCCCATTAGGCCCAAATACAACAATTTTAGCCCAATTCCAAATTAAAGCCTAATTAATTAAATTCCAATATTCCAAATATCACAATTTATTTAATTAAAGTGTATAGCCATAATTAATTAGTTAAATTAATATTTCCAAAACACCAATTTAATTAATTAATTATACTTAATCATTTTCAATACATGTCCAACATTATTGAAGCAAAATCAAACTCCAACATGCTTCCAAGGCTCACGACAATATGGCATTTTTTTCATCAATTTTGATTTCAATCCAATTAAATCACAAATCAATATATCCAAGCATTTTAAACACATCGAATGGTCTAAAAATCAAAATCACCATGAGTTTAGGGTTCATCACATTTTCGGCCAAGCATATGGAATTAGGGGAAAATATATCCAATTCATTTTCTCAATTCCTAAGATGCACAAATCTAATTTAACATCATCCAAGCTCAACCAAATCATCAATTTGAAGAAATCATGCTAAAATCACAAAATCCCAAATTAAAGTATATAAACCCTAAGTCTATTTCATGCTTAATTTAGGCTCTGATACCATTGTTGGGTTTTCTAAGAACAAGTCGAGGATCAATTAAGCATAAAATTTATGTGAATAATCAAAATAGGTTACGGAAAAAGTACTCACATTGATCGGCAATGAGGATGTAGGATTTCAAAATTTTTTGCTCCTTTGTGTAGTGCTCCAAGCTCCTCTTTGTATGAATGATTTAGCTCCAAGCTTGTTCTTTGAATTCCAAACTCAATGGGATAGTTTCCCTAACACTTTTGTTGACTCCATTGATGTTCTAGCATGCATGATTTTTGAATCAAAAATCATCAAACACGAACCCTAGGTTCACGCCATTTAGAGAGAAAAATGAGAGGAAGATTCGGCCAATGGCCTTAGGAGAAAGAGAGAGAGGTGTTTCAATTGTTTTTGTAAAGTTGTGTAATTGATTTCCAAAAAACAATTACCTATTACCAAAAATCAAAGTTGGTAAGAGTCATTCCAAATGACATAAAGTAAGCATGTGTGTTTTACAAGCTTCCACCAACCACCAACTTCCATCAACCAAAAGGTAAACAAAGTTGACTAGTGATGTGACTTGTGGACCCCACTTAAATTTAAAATCCGAGTGGGCCCGCAAACACATTTCGGGCTCGGGTTCGTTAATTCCGAATTAACGAATTTTTCTGTTGCTACGTAATTAAATCAAATTTAATTAAATAATTATGCCTAGCAAAATTACTATTAAAGTCGCTCGTGAATTAATTCTAAATTAATTCGTTCGCCCGAATTAAAATCCAATTTTAATTCCATTATGAAATCTAATTTCATTTAATATATCGAATATATTATTTAATTCGATTAATTCCAAATTAATCGTTCTCTCTCTTCTAATCGAATTTTATCCCAGATAAATTCTCGCCATAATTAATCCTAGATTAATTTTCTCTCTCTCATAATTAATCCTAGATTAATAATGCTCGAGTCATACGTCATCGGTGAATCTTCGGGAAGCGACCCATGAGATCCCTGGATATGTTGGCAGTAAATCTGGTCGTCAGACTATCCGAATACGTGTGTACCCAATACCACATTCTTACCGATTTACAAGACATGGTTGGCTTCTAGCAAAGCACCGTGCCTACCCAATTCTCAAGAAATATTCTTTAAGGAATATATAATCTTTGTCAGACATAGTATACGTAGTATTGCATATTACGATCCAATATCGATATCACATGCTAGGCCTAGGGCTGGAATTGTGTCTGCCCCATATGAAGTATATATCGGATCTCTGGTAACTAGTCTATATAATCGGATAATCATGACCTAGTCATATTATCCCGATTACTACAGTACATAAGAGTACTAGTTCCGTATCCTACGTGATCATCATCTCCATATGACTGAAGTGATACTTCCATCTTAACATCACACGCAATACACTACGATTCTCAGTATACCCAGAAGAGGCGTACACAGAACCTGTTAAAGCCCCGGACGACCAAAACCAAAATGTACTGATTGTCGCAAGTATTAGCGATGCAAGTCTCAGGTTAAGACCAAATACACCTACCCTGATTCGGATTCCCATAGACACATAGTCATACTACCAATGAGATTCCGAGGGGTCAATCCAGAGTGAAGCTGTTTTCGTACCATCGGTAAACAGAACCTCCTATTACAGTTTCATGAGTATCCAATACCTAAATATATGAGAACTATGTTGTTACGCTTTCGTAACACGCACAAGTGTAATACTAGTCTATTCCGTATTATCGATGTCCAGTCTCGATAATACTACGACTAGGGATTTTTAATGATTAAACCTTACGTGGATTAATATTGTCTCATATCTTATTAATCCGGTACTAATCATATGGACTTTTATCATTTATATATCCCGGTAATTCAATTACAAATGATAAAAGAGCAATTTCCTTTGTCATATAGTTTATTTGTACAACAACACCATGTTCTGTAGAAATAGTGATGCTATGGGTCATAATTGTCCAACAGTTTGTAATTGACATTGGGAAGCGCACTATAAGATGTATATCCTTAAATAAAGTTCATGGTCAAGGTTTACTAACACGGGTCGGTTAGTAAAATCCACTGAGACCAGTACATGTCGTATATCATGACTTGGTCCGATGGTTTATCCCAATGAACCATGAGTCTCGGGAGACTCGTATAGACATGTAGGTGTTTATTTGATAAACACTAAACGATCCACTGAAGATTTCCTAATAGATGATACACCAACGTCAATAGGAATCTTCACGAGTTGAGCAAGCATAGTGGTCCTTCGACTTGAGATACCACAGTAGGATATATGAGTTATCCTTCACACTTTGATGGAAGTCACGTCACCGATTTATTCATGATCAGACCTCCGCGTATTCGTTGGGTGTCGACTGATGCTCATGATATCCAGTTCGTATCAAGATAAGATCCGTCAGTCATATGTACAGGGCATAGACATCCTCACATGTTTACTGTCTAGTAAATCCATGGCTGTGGTATAACTTCGGAAATCAGTTCCGAGTGTTATTTAGAGATCGTAAATTGAAAGTCAATTATATTATACCGAATGGTTTTGACGTTTTTATCTAGACCCCAGGTATAATATGGATAGCCTGTGACGGAGGGATTATACGTATGAAATGACCTGCATAGTTTAGCGAGATTATCTGTGGTCGTCATTGTTGGGTTTCTAATTAGTCCCAAGGATCAAATCAAGCAATGAAACATATGTGAATACATCAATAAGTACGGCGGAAACATACTTACATTGATCGGTTATGCGATGCAAGGAACAACAAAACTTTTTATGCCCTTTGAAGCTCACGACAATTGCAGTTTTTGTGCTCCACCAAATTCGACCATGGTCCTCCATTGATGCTCCAAGCTCCAAGTGGTGATTCCATGCTCACAAGTCGGTTTCCCTATCACCTTCGCAAGACCCTTAAAGCGTGCTAGCACTCCGGAAATTTTGCCGCAAAACTTCATAAGCTTCTCCTTCATCTCACGGTAAAACCAGAAAAATATAAGAAGAAAATGGCCCAAGGCTGAGAGATAGGATATGAGAGAAGAAAGAAAAATGTCAAGTATGGTGTGTATTAGATTTCAAAAAACTAATACCATTTTTGCTTTCAAAAAGTCAAAGGCTTTAAAGCCAACAACCACTTCCATCAATCACTCATGACAAGTTGTCACATCACTCAAAGTGACTAAATATCACATCAATCAAAATGACTAATGATTTGACACTTGATGTGACTTATGGGCCGCACTTAAATTCGCAATGCGAGTGTGCCCACAAACACTCCCGGGCTCAAGTGCGCTAATTCAAAATTAACGAATTTTCCGTTGCGACGTAATTAAATAATAATGCCTAGCAAAATTACTATTCACGTCGCTAACGAATTAATTCTAAATTAACTCGTTCGCCCGAATTAAAATCTAATTTCAATTCCGCGTCGAAATCCAATTTCGTATAATATATCGATTATATTATTTTATCGATTAATTCCAAATTAATCGTTCTCTCTCTTTAAATAATATTTTATCCCAGATAAAATATCTCCGTAATAAATCCCAGATTAATTTTCTCTCTCTTATGATTAATCCCAGATTAATAAAGTGCGATTCATACGTCATCGGTGAATCTTCGGGAAGTGACCCATGAGATCCTCGGATATGTTGGCAGTAAATTCGGTCGTCGGACTATCCGAACACGTAAGTACCTAGTACTACGTTATACCGATTTACAAGACATGGTTGGCTTCTACCAAAGCACCGTGTCTACCCAATTCTCCAGAAATATTCTTACTGGAATATGTGATCTATATCAGGTGTAATATACGTAGTATTGCGTATTTCGATCCAGCATCAGATGTCACGTACAAGGCCTGGGGCTGGAATTGTGTCTGCCCCGTACGAAGCACATATCAGATCTCTGGTAACTAGTCTCTATAATCGGATAATCATGACCTAGTCATATTTTCCCGATGACTGCAGTACTTAAGAGAACCAGTTCCGTATCCTACATGACCATCATCTCCACTATGACTACAGTGATACTTCCGTCTTGACATCACACCAAATACACTACGATTCTCAATATACCTAGAAGAGGCGTACACAGAACCTGTTAAAGCCCTGGACGACCAAAACTAAAGTATATTGATTGTCGCAAGTATTAGTGGTGCAAGTCTCAGGTTAAGATCAAATACACCTACCCTGATTCGGACTTCCATAGACACATAGTCATACTACCAATGGAATTCCGAGGGGTTTATCCAGAGCGAAGCTGTTTCCCATACCATCGGTAAACACAACCTCCTATTGCACTTGCATGAGTATCATATACCAAAATATATGAGAACTATGTCGTTATGCTCCCACAACGCGCACAAGTGTAATACTAGTCTTTTACGCATTATCGATGTCCAATCTCGATAATACTCTGACTAGGGATATTTAATGATTAAACCTTCGTGGATTGATACTGTCTCATATTATCTCAATCCGGAACTAATCATATGGACCTTTCATCATTTATACATCTTGGTAATCTAATTACAAATGATGAAAGAGCAATTTCCTTTGTCACATAGGTAATTTGTACAACAACACCATGATCTGTACAAATAGTGATGCTATGGGCCATAACTGTCCAACAATCTCCCACTTGGCCTATAGCCAATCACTCATGTTGAGAAAAGACTTTCGTCAGCGGATTTGCATGATTATCATCTGATGCGATTTATTCGATCATCATATCGCGACGGTGTATGATCCGAACGAATCAGATGAATAACTGAAGTATATATCTGGATCGTTGATGAGACCATTAA
The DNA here is from genome assembly GCA_019454045.1 of Zanthoxylum bungeanum. NCBI lineage: Eukaryota > Viridiplantae > Streptophyta > Magnoliopsida > Sapindales > Rutaceae > Zanthoxylum > Zanthoxylum bungeanum. Next base: position 64,466 of record SKCR01034580.1, read on the forward strand.
TTCTTTAGCCTGTGTTGTAGCCTAGCTCAGCTGCTAACAGAACTACTCCTAATTTGATTAGGATTATTATCTATCCAAAAGGCTTCTATTGCTGCCTCAGCTGCAGCAATAATCCACTTTTATTGTTTATTCAGTAACAGTATCTTGCATCACTGTCCCGTTATTCAAACTTTATAGTACCGTTGTTACGACTTATAGTCGTTTATTATCGGTTATAAAACTTACAATAGTGAACCAAGTCACTTCAAGTTCTCCTTCTCCATAGTATAAGACATCATCCTTAGTTTCTCTAAGATACTAAAGGATGTTCTTAACATCAATCCAATGACTATCACTTGGATTGGCCTGATTGTGACTCCATATGCTCAAAGCATATGAGACACCAGGTCACGTACATTTATTTCAATGTATGATTTCTCGGAGAGTATTAACAACTTTAAATCTAACCCAGTAGATCTTTATTCCTAGAATAAAGGTTGTTTCTCCCAAGAATTCTACGGAGAATTTTCATGAAGGCCAAGCATTCACCGATTGTTTTATGGGAATATCATTTCCAAGAAATGATATGTCATCATTTATTTAAGACAGTCATTCTCAGTGCGCTCCCACTAACCCTCTTATATACACAAGAATCAATTTCGTTTTAAATTAAATCATATACCATTATGATTACATCAAAATGATAAATCCAAGAACGCAATGCTTGCTTCAATCCATCCATGGATCGAATTAACTTGCAAACATTGTTGGCTTGTTTTGGTACGACAAAATCGTCAGGATGTTGTAAACATCCTCCAAAAGGTTTTCGTTTAAGGAAAGCGATTTTGACGTTCAGCTGCCATATTTCATAAATGAAACATGCAGCATCAGTAAGCATTATCCAAATGGATTTAACCACGGCAACTAGTAAAAGGTTCCATCGTAATCGACATAATGTTGATAACGATACCTTTTCGCTACAAGCCTAGCTTAGTACGTTGTATGTTTCCATTGATGTATGTCTTCCTTGAAGACTTATATAGTACCAGTAAGCACAATGCCTTGCGATACATCAACTAGTATCCAAACTTAGTTGGTATACATGGAATCCATTTTGGACATCATGGCACTTTGCCATAATAGGGAGTCGATACCTTGTATCACTTCCTCATACGTAGTCAGTTCGTGTTCCTCAATAAGATTGACATCTTTATGAGGTGAGATCAGAAACCCATACCCCAGGTTGTTTTCTGAATCTCTCCGACTATCGCGGTTCTTGTGTATTTGAAGATTATTGGTATAGTTTCATCCTTGATGAACTATTTGTGTTCCATTAAAGAATCGGTGCCTGGAACAGTATTACTCCGATTTTCATCGAGTTTTACTTTCCTCCCACTTACCACTGCATATAGGTATTCCTCTTAGGAAAACCGCACGGCGAGCAACAATTACATTGTTCTCTTGTGAGATGTATAAGTACTATACTTTGGTTTCCTTAGGATAACCATTATTAGGCACTTATCCGATTTGGGTTTTAGTTTGGTATCATCCAAACATATGCCTAGCATTCCCAAATCTTCAGGAATGAGAAACCCGGTTTCTTTCCTGTTCATATCTAATATGAAATCTGTCTAACATATTCTTATGGAACCTTATTCAAAATAAGTTTTGCACTGTTTAAAGCTTATCCCTTGAAGGAAATGGTAGCTCAGAGCAACTCATGATTAACCTTATCATGTCTAACAAAATTTGGTTTCTCTATTCGGACACACCGTCAGATTGACGTGTTCCAGGAGGAGTCCTCATTGAAAGAATACTATACTCTTTCAAGTATATGAGAAACTTATTGCTTAAGTATTTTCCATCATGGTCTAACCGTGACGGTTTAGTACTTTAGCCGATCTATTTGTCTATTTCGTATCGAAACTCTAAAAGTTTCCCATCCATGTTTCACAAGAAACACATAACCATAACGCGATGCCACATCCGTAAAGGTCACGAAATATTCATCTCCACCTCTAGCCTAGCTAGATATGGGCCCACTTACGTGACTATGAACGAGGGCTAACAGATCGGTGGCACTTACACTTTTACCAAGTAAAAGTGTTATAGGCACTTTGCCTAATAAACTAGATTCGTAGACATTATTTGATTAGAATCAAATTTGTCCTAGTACCCACTATTCGAAAGTGTGGATATACAAGTCTTGTTTTAATTGTGTCCCAGACAACAATGCCACAAATAAGTCTCAACTATTTTACTCAGTTTGAGCTATTTGTTTGTCATGTCATACGTTTGAGATTCATTTATATTCAAAATATAAATATTGTTATTCACATCTAATGTGTTTATCTCAATATCATCTTTATAAAATGAAACACTTTAGTGTTCTAGAATATAAAGGTATATCCGCAACGGATTATACTCTGATATAGAGATAATATTTCTAGTCAAACTAGTTACATTGTAACAATTTCCTAATTTAAGTACATACCCAAAAGGTAGTTCCTAAACTTAGGTTTCTACGGTTAAAATAGTGACTGTCGTCCCGTTTCCGATTCGCAGATTAATCTCAACTGAAGTCAGTATCCTGCTCTCAGCAGATTCTGCACATCAGCACATATTTATGTACCACACTCAATATCTAAAATCCAATTTTAATACTAGTAGTGAACATGTTTATGACAAACATATTTGAAGTCGGAGCCTTGCCCGTCTTCAATTCCTTCATGTCTGCCTTGTCCATACGGCAGTCACGCTTCCGTGTCCCCGTTTGCCACATTTTAGGCAGACATTTTGGGATATGTCATTTGTCTTCCCAGAAGATTATAATGACTTTGCCTTTGCCCTTTTTCCACACTCCAGAAGCCTTTGGCCAAGCCTTGGTCTTCTGGAATGTTGAAGTAAGGTGCGTCTTGCGCTTCTTGTCTTATTGCAAACTCGGCTTTGTCTCCTTGAGTATAGTCATTAACTCTCCAAGAGTTTTATATTACAATTTAGAACTTCTAAGATCTAAGAATAGATCTATGAAGATCCTTCAATTTCAATATCATACTATAAGGATTAATCCTTAGTTCTGACTAAGAAATTATGGAGTCTATTTGGCAAGCTTATTGGATTAAGCACTAAAGTTATCATCACATGAATATTCCAATATCACGTCTCTACTATTTGCTTAACTCCAGGCTTAGACCTAAGATGTTATTTTATCAAATAAAGTAACTTCTTAGTTTTCAGGACTATCCTGAATGTTATATTCCCAATTTGAAAATTAAAGTTGTTTAAATACATTTTCACCCAGGATTATGTTTTAAACACTAATATTTCAATTATCTTGATTCTAATAGTCAAACTATTTAATCAACGATTTAGGTACTATTCATTATAATGATTACTATAGTCCAACTATATAATCAACTATAATTTAAATGATTAAATTCAATTATATTGATTACTATAATCCAATTATAAAATCAACTATAATTGAAGTAGTTTGAATACAGTCCAACTGTTTAATTAAAAACAACATTAAATATTAGTCCAACTAATATAATACGTATTGACGAAAAATTTGAAATGAGCTCATATGGCAAGTAACTAAACGAATATTGCAAATTTAATACTTGCCTCCCACTATTTTTCGGCGAGCCTCTAACCTCTATTGAGTACTCGAGAAACCTTGTTTCCTAGTGGGCTAGGATCCCGTTAAATAACACACAATCTTGACTTTGGCCAACAAATTGTATGATAATTAACTAGATAGATCTCTAAGATCAATTGGATCCCATCCAATTCCTAGATCCAGTAGGTGGACATCCAAGTCCGAAACTTATATCCTATATATGCCAATATATCCAATATATTGCCTAACCTTTTGCCTCTGAATCAACTAAGCATTGGCTTTGGCACAACAAACTTAGTGATCCCAGTTAAGCGGAACCCATTGACCATGGAAAGCTTCGTAATCAATGTCGATGGACAAGAAGTGATCTTGACTTTGGCCAACAAATCACAACTTGGACAAGAAACCGATATGGAACAAAGCCTTCATGATTCAAACACATCCTCGACGGTCAAAGGTCTTAACTTTGGCCAACAAACCAATGCCAATCTTGGATCTTGAGTAAGAATCACTTAATGGGGAAGGAAAAACGCTTAATATGTTTGAGGGTTTTTCGCGTAATTGGCAACCAATTAATTATCTTTGTTAAGGTCTCATCATCATACACCCTTAAACATGCATTCTAAACACATAATAAGGCGCATATAAATAAAATATAATAATGATATGCGGATGGATATTTAAACACATTATTCCTAGAACAAATCTTTCCCTTTCATCTCTCCTGCTAGCACAAGTATTACTTCTACCCGATTACATAACACTTCTAAAGAAACCTCATTTACATTGGGGGGAATAGGTGAGAAGAGAAATACACAGAGTCAAGAGGTAATAGGCTGGACACGTAGGTCCAATTTAATAAATTCTAAATTTATTACAATAATTTCCAAAATTACCCTCACCCATCTAATATCCATCCGATATACATTATTCATACATCACATCCATGTATTCACACAAGGATGTTATCAATCAATCTAATCCAATTAATTAATCTGAATATTAATGACCATCTAATATTCAAACAACGATTTGATTTTGCGCGAGTCAAACTCGTTTTGCGAATAAGTACTCAAAGTACGAATTCTTGAATTAAATTAAACTACAACATTAAATCCAATTTAATTTGTTTTTAATACTAATTCTATATTTAATTCCAAATTAAATATTACACTTTATTAATGAACCTTTTCGACTTAGATTCTAAATCTAATCTTTAAGGGCCTCAAAGCCCGATTAACATCCAATGTTAATTTAATTAAAATCCAATGGGCTTTTAATTAATTTATAAGGCATGGACTTTTGGTCAATATGGGTCAAACCCAAATACCAAAGCCCATTTAAGGAATCACCGTTATTTGCCAAGAAATCAATTTAGGCCCAATTAACATCAAAGGTCCATTAAGTCATAATTGGACTTTATGGATATGGTTTTGGGCCTAATTGGATCCAACCAATTTAGCCTAAACCTAACTTGGCCCAACCAAGCCCATTAAGCCCAATTACAACTTTTAAGGCCCAATTCCAAAATAAGCCCAATTAATTTAATTTCAAAATTCCAATTTTCATAATTAAATTAATTAAAGTGTATGCCATAATTAATTACCCAAATTAACATTTCCAAAAAAAAAATTTGTAAAATTAATTATGCTCATTATCATCAACACATGTCCAACACATTTGAATCAAAAAATCAATCATTTTCATGCTTCATATGTCTCGGCATTTAGGGTTTTTATTTTTCTGATTCTATTTCAATCCAATTGAATCCACAATCAACATTACCCAATGTTTTACAACTCATCCAATGATAAAAAAACAAAAATACCATGACATTAGGGCATCTCTATATTTCGGCCAAGCCTAACATATTGGGGAAAATTTGTCCAATTCAAAATTCATCAAATTGACAATGCATAACACTATGTTATCATAATTTAAGCATACTCAAACAATCAATTTCACTCAAACATGCTCAAATCAATTTTGCCCAAATTTTACCCTAATCAAGTTTCATGCTCAAAATGGCTCAAGATACCATTGTTGGGTTTCTAATTAGTCCCAACGATCAAATCAAGCAATGAAATATATGTGAATACATCAAGAAGTACGACAGAAACATACTTACATTGATCGGTTATGCGATGCGAGGAACAAATAACTTTTTATGCCCTTTGAAGCTCACGGTAATTGCAGTTTTTGTGCTCCACCAAATTCGGGCATGGTCCTCCATTGATGCTCCAAGCTCCAAGTGGTGATTCCATGCTCACAAGTTGGTTTCCCTATCACCTTCACAAGACCCTTAAAGCGTGCTAGCACTCCAGAAATTTTGCCGTAAAACTTCCTAAGCTTCTCCTTCATCTCACGGTAAAACCAGAAAAATAGAAGAAGAAAATTGCCCAAGGCTGAGAGGTAGGAGAGGAGAGAAGAGAGAAAAATGTCAAGTATGGTGTGTATTAGCTTTCAAAAAACTAATACCATTTTGCTTTCAAAAAGTCAAAGGCTTTAAAGCCAACAACCACTTCCATCAATCACTCATGACAAGTTGTCACATCACTCAAAGTGACTAACATCACATCAATCAAAGTGACTAATGATTTGACGCTTGATGTGACTTGTGGGCCGCACTTTAATTCGCAATGCGAGTGCGCCCGCAAACACTCCCGGGCTCGGGTTCGCTAATTCCAAATTAACGAATTTTCTGTTGCGACGTAATTAAATAATTATGCCTAGCAAAATTACTATTCACATCGCTAACGAATTAATTCTAAATTAACTTGTTCGCCCGAATTAAAATCTAATTTCAATTCCGCGTCGAAATCTAATTTCGTATTATATATCGAATATATTATTTTATCGATTAATTCCAAATTAATCGTTTCTCTCTTTAAATAATATTTTATCCCAGATAAAATATCTCCGTAATTAATCCCAGATTAATTTTCTCTCTTATAATTAATCCCAGATTAATAAAGTGCGAGTCATATGTCATCGATGAATCTTCGGGAAGCGACCCATGAGATCCCCGGATATGTTGGCAGTAAATCCGGTCGTCGGACTATCCGAACACGTAAGTACCTAGTACTACGTTTATACCGATTTACAAGACATGGTTGGCTTCTAGCAAAGCACCGTGCCTACCCAATTCTCCAGAAATATTCTTACTGGAATATGTGAACTATATCAGGTGTAGTATACGTAGTATTGCATATTTCGATCCAGCATCGGATGTCACGTGCAAGGCCTGGGGCTGGAATGTGTCTGCCCCGTATGAAGCACATATCGGATCTCTGGTAACTAGTCTCTATAATCGGATAATCATGACCTAGTCATATTATCCCGATGACTGCAATACATAAGAGAACCAGTTCTGTATCCTACGTGACCATCATCTCCACTATGACTGGAGTGATACTTCCGTCTTGACATCACACCCAATACACTACGATTCTCAATATACCCAGAAGAGGCGTACACAGAACCTGTTAAGCCCTGGACGACCAAAACTAAAGTATATTGATTGTCGCAAGTATTAGCGGTGCAAGTCTTAGGTTAAGACCAAATACACCTACCCTGATTCGGACTTCCATAGACACATAGTCATACTACCAATGGAATTCCGATGGGTCTATCTTGAGCGAAGCTGTTTCCCGTACCATCGGTAAACACAACCTCATATTACACTTGCATGAGTATCATATACCCAAATATATGAGAACTATGCCGTTATGCTCCCACAACGCGCACAAGTGTAAGACTAGTCTTTTACGCATTATCGATGTCCAATCTCGATAATACTCTGACTAGGGATATTTAATGATTAAACCTTTGTAGATTGATACTGTCTCATATCATCTCAATCTGGAACTAATCATATGGACCTTTCATCATTTATACATCTTGGTAATATAATTACAAATGATGAAAGAACAATTTCCTTTGTCACATAGTTAATTTGTACAACAACACCATGATCTTTACAAATAGTGATGCTATGGGCCATAACTGTCCAACAGTCATAATTCATGAGTCGGTGAATTATGGATACGAAATTGGATTTTGTGACAGATAAACCTAATCTTAGAGAGTCCCACAAAATGAAGTGTACTCGTTGAGCACTTGGGCAATGCGATATGAATAATACGGATTATTCATAATACTTCATCGAATTAACTGAGTTAAATAACAATATTTATTATTTATTGTAAATAATTACATATATAATAATAATTATATTAATTGATTATTTGGATATTTAATTTACTAAATATTTAATGATTAATTAATAAACTTTTTTCATAAATGTTATGAAATTTGTCCAATTATTATTGGTTCACATGGCATAATTTAATTAAACTTTATTTGTCCAATTTTGATTGGTTAGTATAAAGTTTAATTTAATTTAATTTCAAAAAATACCAAAAATAACCCCTAGGTCGGCAACTTCACTTTAAATTAAAAATATTTGTTTCTTTTTCCATTATTTTTCACCATGGCCGAGCCTCACCCAAATAAGAGCTCTCAAATTGGTTTGTTGAGACAAGAAAGAAAAGGAAGAAAAAATCAAGGAAAGCTTTAAGGAATTAAGGTATTTCTATATCTCTTTATGCTTGAAAACATGTTTCTTGTTTTCTTGATGACTTAGTATGATTCTAGGGTTTCCTTTTCTTTATGAATTTGGGGTTTTTGGTTGTGGTGGATGGAATTGGAAGTGTTGGCATGTGTGAAGTAGACTTTGGATGATATTATTGTAAAATTAGTCCAATTTGATCATTTGATTACATGTTGCCATTCTATAGTGTTACGACCACTCTTGTAATGCCTAGAATTATTCTTGGGTGGTTCATGTGTGGTGACTTTGGTTGGTGTTGTGATTAATTAGATTATGTTAAAAAAAATTGGATTTAAAGCATGAAATTTGATAATTTTCTGTTTTGGATCAAATCTGGAATTGATTATGTTTTGGTGATGAATTTGATGTCATTTGAATGTATTGGATGTGTTTTTGGAGTTGGAACAATTACCGGAAAATGTTTCGGGGTTGAAATAAGCGAAAACGGCCAAAAACGGCGTTACCGGATGACGGTTGTCAAAACAGTGAATTTGTAACTGTTCGGGAAGCCCATGAACTGCCCTAACATTGTTGGGGCTGACCTGGACAGTCCCCATAAGTTTTGGGTGGTCGGTTCAGTCAAAAACTCGTTTTAAGCCATTTTGCGGAAAAACATTTTCGTAAAAGTTTCGCGACGTTTCTTAATTTTTTATGTCGTTATTTGATATCGAATAAATAGGTTTAGGTGAAATATGAATAAATTATTCATATTAGATATTGAACAATCTATTCGGTAATTTTGAAAAAGTTTTGAAATTACGATTTCGCCCAAACCGCGTTTCTGCTGCGCCCACCGCCCGAAATGTTGGACAATTATGACCCATAGCGTCACTATTTGTATAGATCATGGTGTTGTTGTACAAATTAACTATGTGACAAAGGAAATTGCTCTTTTGTCATTTGTAATTAGATTACCAAGATGTATAAATGATGAAAGGTCCATATGATTAGTTCCGGATTGATAAGACATGAGACAGTATCAATCCACGAAGGTTTAATCATTAAATATCCCTAGTCAGAGTATTATCGAGATTGGACATCGATAATGCATAAAAGACTAGTATTACACTTGTGCGCATTGTGAGGGCATAACAGCATAGTTCTCATATTTAGGTATAGGATACTCATGCAAGTGTAATAGGAGGTTGTGTTTACCGATGCTACGGGAATTAGCTTCGCTCTGGATAGACCCCTCGGAATTCCATTGGTAGTATGACTATGTTTCTATGGAAGTCCGAATCAGGGTAGGTGTATTTGGTCTTAACCAGAGACTTGCACCGCTAATACTTGCGACAATCAATATACTTTGGTTTTGGTCGTCCGGAGCTTTAACAGGTTCTGTTAACGCCTCTTCTGGGTATATTGAGAATCGTAGTGTATTTGGTGTGATGTCGAGAGGGAAGTATCACTCCAATCATAATGGAGATGATGATCACGTAGGATACGAAACTCGTTCTCTTATATGTTGCAGCTATCGGGATATTATGACTAGGTCATGTTTATCCGATTATAGAGACTAGTTACCAGAGATCCGATATGTGCTTCATACGGGGCAGACACAATTCCAGCCTCAGGCCTTGCACGTGACATCCGATGCTGGATCGAAATACGCAATACTACGTATACTACGCCTGATATAGATCACATATTCCTGTAAGGATATTTCTGGAGAATTGGGTAGGCATGGCGCTTTGCTAGAAGCCAATCTTGTCTTGTAAATCGGTATAAACATAGTACTAGGTACTTACGTGTTCGGATAGTCCGACGACCCGATTTACTGCCAATATATCTGGGGATCTCATGCGTCGCTTCCCGAAGATTCATCGATGACGTATGACTCGTATTTTATTAATCTGGGATTAATTAGATGAGAGAGAGAATTAATCTGGGATTAATTAACGGAGATTTTTATCTGGGATAAAATATTAATTAAAGAGAGAACGATTAATTTGGAATTAATCGATAAAATAATATATTCGATATATTATACGAAATTGGATTTCAACGCGGAATTGAAATTAGATTTTAATTCGGGCGAACGAGTTAATTTAGAATTAATTAGTTAGCGACGTGAATAGTAATTTTGCTAGGCAATTTATTTAATTAAATTAGATTTAATTTCGTAGCAACGGAAAATTCGTTTATTTGGAATTAGGGAACCCGAGCCCCGGAGTTTTTGCGGGCGCACTCGCATTGCGAATTTAAGTGCGGCCCACAAGTCACATCTAGCGTCAAATCATTAGTCACATCAGCGTCAAATCACTTGTCACTTTGAGTGATGTGACAATTTGTCACTTGATTGATTGATGGTGGTAGTTGGTTGGCATTAATGCTTGACTTTTGAAAAGTGGATTTGTGTATTAGATTTTTGAAATCTAAAACCAACATATACAACACATTTTCTCTCTTCTCTCCCTCCTCTCCCTCTCGGCTTTGGGCCATTTTCTTCTTCCTTTTCACTGTCAAATGCCGAGAATGGCAATGAGAAGCTAGGTGATTTTTGTGGCAAAAATTACCAAGTGCTAGCACACTTCCGGAGTCTTGCAAAGGTGATAGGGAACTGCACTTGTGTGCTTGGAATCACCACACAAAGCTTGGAGCTTGATGGAGATGCATGGCCGAATTTGAGGAGGACAAAACCAGTAAATGCCGAGAGTTCAAGGAGCTTCAAAAGGCATAAAAGTTTTTATTGTTCCTCGCATCGCTCAACCGATCAATGTAAATATTCCGTAACTTCTTTGTTGTATTCACACATGTTTCTTTCCTTAAAGTGATCCTTGGGACCTTAGAGAAACCCAACAATGCTATCAGAGCCATTTGAGCATGAAACTTGAACTTAGGGTTAAAATTCGGTAAATTGAATTTGAGCATGATTTGATAAAATTATTTGATTGAGTATGCTTGAATGATGTTTAATTGAAGTTGTATTGGATCAATTTCATGAAATTTGATTGGATCAATTTTTCCCCAAAATGTGAGGCTAGGCCGAATGCATGATGCCCTAATAAGTCATGGTTTTTTTTTTATCATTGGATGAGTTGGAAAAAATTGGGTAATGTTGATTTAAGATTCAATTGGATTGGATTTACAATTGGACATTAAGACCCCAAAATGCCGTGAGTATTGAAGCATGAAATGGGTTTGATTTTTGATTAAAATGTGTTGGACATGTTTTGATGTTATTGAGCATAATTAATTGTGCAAATTGGTATTTTGGAAATGCTAATTTGGTTAATTAATTATGGCTTTACACTTTGAGTAATTAAATTGTGAAATTGGAATTTTTGGAATTTAATTATGTTGGGCCAAATTGGAATTGGGCTTGAAAAGTTGTAATTGGGCTTAATGGCTTGGTTGTACAAGATTGGTTTAGGCAAATTGGTTGGATCCAATTGGGCCCAAAACCATATCCATAAAGTCCAATTATGACTAATGGACCTTTAACTTTAATTGGGCCTAATGGGCCTAAATTGGTTTCTTGGAAAATAAGGGTGATTCCTTAAATGGGCTTTGGTATTTGGGTTTGACCCATATTGACAAAAGTCCATGCCTTAAGAAATAATTAAAGCCCATTGGACTTTAAATTAAATTGACATTGGATGTTAATCGGGCTTTGAGACCCGTAACGGTTAGATTTAGAATCTAAGTCGTAAAGGTTCGTTAATAAAGTGTAATATTTAATTTGGAATTAAATAGTAATTAGTATTAAATACATATTAAATTGGATTTAATGTTGTAGTTTAATTTAATTCAAGAATTCGTACTTTGAGTACTTATTCGCAAAACGAGTTGACTTGCGCAAAATCAAATCGTTGTTTGAACATTGGATGGTCATTAATATTTAGATTAATTAATTGGATTATATTGATTGATAACATGCTTTTGTGAATACATGTTTGCGATGCATGAATTTTATATCGGATGGATATTAGATGGGTGGCGTAATTTTGGAAATTGTTGTAATAATTTAGAATTTATTAAATTGGACCTGCGTGTCCAGCCTATTACCTCCTTACTCTATGTATTTCTCTTCTCATCTATTCCCCTCAATGTAAATGAGGTTTCTTTAGAAGTGTTATGTAATCGGGTAGAAGTAATACTTGTGCTAGCGGGAGAGAGGAAATGTAGAGATTTGTTCTAGGAAAAATGTGTTAAATATCCATCCGCATATCATTATTACATTTATTTATGCCTTATTATGTGTTTAGATTGCATGTTTAAGGGTGTATGATGATGAGACCTTAACAAAGATAATTAATTGGTTGCCAATGGCACTCGAAAAACCCTCAACATCATATTAAGCGTTTTTCCTTCCTTTGAGTGATTCTTACTCAAGATCCAAGACTGGCATTGGTTTGTTGGCCAAAGTCAAGACCTTTGTCCGTCGCGGATGTGTTTGAATCACGAAGGCTTTGTTCCATATTGGTGTCTTATCCAAGTTGTGATTTGTTGGCCAAAGTCAATATCACTTCTTGTCCATCGACATTGATTACGAAGCTTTCCAAGGTCAATGGGTTCCGCTTAACTGGGATCACTAAGTTTGTTGTGCCAAAGCCAAGGCTTAGTTGATTCAGAGGAAAAAGGTTAGGCAATATATTGGATATATGGCATATATAAGATATATGTTTCGGACTTGGATGTCCACCTACTGGATCTAGGAATTGGATGAGATCCAATTGATCTTAGAGATCTACCTAGTTAATTATCATACAATTTGTTGGCCAAAGTCAAGATTGTGTGTTATTTAACGGGATCCTAGCCCAATAGGAAACAAGGTTTCCCGAGTACTCCACAGAGGGTTAGAGGCTCGTCGAAAAATAGTGGGAGGCAAGTATTAAATTTGCAATATTCGTTTAGTTACTTACCATACGCGCTCATTACAAATTTTTCGTCAAATAAATTAATATATTAGTTGGACTAATATTAATTGTTGTGTTAATTAAAACAGTTGGATTGTATTCAAACTATTTCAATTAATAGTTGATTTTATAATTGGATTATAGTAATCAATATAATTGAATTTAATCTATTAAATTATAGTTGATTATATAGTTGGACTATAGTAATCATTATAATAAATAGTACCTAAAATCGTTGATTAAATAGTTGGACTATTAGAATCAAGATAATTGAAAGATTGGTGTTTAAAACATAATCCTGGGTGAAAATGTATTTAAACGACTTTAATTTTCAAATTGGGAATAAAGAATCTCAGGATAGTCCTGGAAACTAAGAAGTTAATCTGTTTGATAGAATAACATCTTGAGCCTAAGCCCGAAGTTGAGCAAATAGTAGAACATGATATTTGGAATAATCATGTGATGATAACTTTAGTGCTTAATCCATTAAGCTTGCCAAATAGACACCTTAATTTCTTAGTCAGAACTAAGGATTAGATCCTTATAGTATGATATTGAAATTGAAGGATCTTCATAGATCTATCTTTAGATCTTAGAAGTACTAATTACAATAATAAACTCTTGGAGAGTTAATGGCTATACTCAAGGAGACAAAGCCAAAGTTTGCAATAAGGCAAGAAGCGCAAGGCGCACCTTACTTCGACATTCCGGAAGGCCAAGGCTTGGCCAAAGGCTTCTGGGTGTGAAAAAAGACAAAGGCAAAGTCATTATCATCTTCTGGGAAGACAAATGACATATCCCAAGATGTCTGCCTAAATTGTGGCAAACGGGGACACGGAAGCGTGACTGCCATATGGACAAGGCAGACATGAATGAATTGAAGACGGTGCAAGACTCCGACTTCAAATATGTTTGTCATAAAATATGTTCATTGCTAGTTTTAAAATTGGATTTTAGATACTAAAAGTGTGGTACATAAATATGTACTGGTGTGCAGAATCTGCTATGAGCAGGATACTAACTTCAGTTGAGATCTATCTACGAATCGGAAACGGGACGACAGTCGCTGTTTTAACCGTAGAAACCTAAGTTTAGGATCTACCCTTTAGGTGTGTACTTAAATTAGGAAATTGTTAAAATGTAACTAGTTTGACTAGATACATTATCTCTATATCAGGGTTTAACCCATTGCTGGTATACCTTTATATTCTAGAACACTAAAGTGTTTTATTTTATAAAGATGATATTGAGATAAACACATTAGATGTGAATAACAGTATTTATATTTTGAATATAAATAAATCTCATACATATGACATGACAAACAAATAGCTCAAACTGATTTAATCAGTTGAGACTTATATGTGGCATTGTTGTCTGGGACACATTAAACAAGACTCGTATAACCACACTTTCAGAGAGTGGGTACTAAGACGGATTTGATCCTAATCAAATAAAGTCTACGAATATAGTTTATTGGGCAAAGTTCCTAAAACACTATTTACTTGGTAAAAGTGTAAGAGCCACCGATCTGTTAGCCCTAGTTCATAGTGACGTAGGTGGGCCCATATCTAGCTAGGCTAGATGTAGATATGAATATTTCATGACCTTTACGGATGTGGCATCGCGTTATGGTTATATGTTTCCTTTGAAACACAAATCGGAAACTTTTACATTTTCGACACGAAGTAGACAAACAGATCGGCTAAAGTATTAAACCATCAAGGTTAGACCATGATGAAAATACTTAAGCAATAAGTTTCTCAAATACTTGAAAGAGTATAGTATTCTTTCAATGAGGACTCCTCCCGGAACACGTCAATTTGACGATGTGTCCAAACGGAGAGACCGAATTTTGTTGGACACGATAAGGTTAATCATGAGTCGCTCTGAGCTACCATTTCCTTCAACGGATAAGCTTTAAACAGTGCAAAACTTATTTTGAATAAGGTTCCATAAAATCTGTTTGACAAACTTCATATTAGATATGAACATGAAAGAAACTGGGTTTTCTCATTCCTGAAGATTTGGGAATGCTAGGCATAATTTTGGATGATACCAAACTAAAACCCAAATTGGATAAGTGCCTAAATTTTAGGTTATCCTAGGGAAACCAAAGTATAGTAATTATACAACTCACAAGAGAACAATGTAATTGTTGCTCACCATACGGGTTTCCTATGAGGAATACCTATATGCAGTGGTAAGTGGTAGGAAAGTAAAACTCGATGAAAATCAGAGTAATACTGTTCCAGACACCGAGTCCTTAATGGAACACATATAGTTCATTAAAGATGAAACTATACCATAATCTTCGAATACACAAGAACCGCGTAAGTCGGAGAGAGTCAGAAAACAACCTGGGGTATGGGTTTCTGATCTCACCTCATAAAGATGTCAATCTTATTGAGGAAGACGAACTGACTACGTATGAGTAAGTGATACAAGGTATCGACTCCCTATTATGACAAAGTGCCATGATATCCGAAATGGATTCCATGTATACTAACTAAGTCTGGATACTAGTTGATGTACCACAAGGCATTGTGCCTATTGGTACTATAAATTCTTCAAGGAAGACAAACATGGAAGGCAACATACCAACGTACAAAGCTAGGCTTGTAGCAAAAATGTATCGTTATCAATATTGTGTCGATTACGATGAAACCTTTTACATGTTGCCATAATTAAATCCATTTGGATAATGCTTGCTGATGCTACATATTTCATTTATGAAATGTGGCAGCTGGAACGCCAAAACCTCTTTCCTTAATGGAAACCTTTTGGAGGATGTTTAAAACATCCTGGCGGTTTTGTCATACCAAAACAAGCAAACAAGGTTTGCAGGTAATTCGATCCATGGGTGGATTGAAGCAAGCATTGGGTTCTTGGAATTATCATTTTGATGTAATCATAATGGAATATGATTTAATTCAAAACGAAAATAATTCTTGTGTATATAAGAGGGTTAGTGGGAGCGCACTAACAATGATGTCCTAAACAATGAAGATATATCATTTCTTGGAAATGATATTCCCATAATACAATCGGTGAAAGCTTGGCTTTCATAAAATTATCCGTAGAATTCTTGGGAGAGACAACCTTTATTCTAGGAATAAAGATCTAATGGGATAGATTTAAATTGTTAATACTCTCCGAGAAATCGTACATTGAAAAATGTACGCGACCTGGTGTCTCATACGTTTTGAGCATATGGAGTTCACAATCAGGCCAATCCAAGTGATAGTCACTGGATTGATGTTAAGAACATCCTTTAGTATCTTAGAGGAACTAAGAATGCTTTCTTAAACTATAGAGAAGGAGAACTTGAAGTGACTGGGTTCACTACTGCAAGTTTCCTAACCGATAAACCGACTATAAGTCGTAAGAACGGTACTGTACAGTTTGAATAACGTAACAGTGAGCTGGAAATCTTCCAAGCAAGATATTGTTACCGAATAAACAACAAAAGTGGATTATTGATGCAGCTGAGGCATCAATAGAAGCCTTCTGGATTGATAATAATCCTAATCAGATTAGGAGTAGTTCTGTTAGCAGCTGATCTAGGCTATAGCGTAGGCTAAAGAATTAATGGTCTCATCAACGATCCAGATCTATACTTCGACTATTCATCTGATTCGTTCAGATCATACATCGTGGTGATATAATGATCGAATAAATCGCATCAGATGATAATCATGCAAATCCGCTGACGAAAGTCTTTTCTCAGTAATTTGAGCGAACCGTACATATTTCGGGTGTAGGACACTTGAGTGATTGGCTATAGGCCAAGTGGGAGATTGTTGGACAATTATGACCCATATCGTCACTATTTGTACAGATCATGGTGTTGTTGTACAAATTAACTATGTGATAAAGGAAATTGCTCTTTTATCATTTGTAATTAGATTACCAAGATGTATAAATGATGAAAGGTCCATATGATTAGTTTCGGATTGATAAGATATGAGACAATATCAATCCATGAAGGTTTAATCATTAAATATCCCTAGTCAGAGTATTATCGAGATTGGACATCGATGAATGCGTAAAAGACTAGTATTACACTTGTGCGCGTTGTGAGGGCATAACGACATAGTTCTAATATATTTGGGTATAGGATACTCATGCAAGTGTAATATGAGGTTGTGTTTACCGATGGTACGGGAAACAGCTTCACTCTGGATAGACCCCTCGGAATTATATTGGTAGTATGACTATGTGTCTATGGAAGTCCGAATCAGGGTAGGTGTATTTGGTCTTAACCTGAGACTTGCACCGCTAATACTTGCGACGATCAATATACTTTGGTTTTGGTCGTCTAGGGCTTTAACAAGTTCTGTGTACGCCTCTTCTGGGTATATTGAGAATCGTAGTGTATTGGGTGTGATGTCGAGATGGAGGTATCACTCCAGTTATAGTGGAGATGATGATCACGTAGGATACGAAACTCGTTCTCTTATATGCTGCAGCTATCGGGATATTATGACTAGGTCATGTTTATCTGATTATAGAGACTAGTTACCAGAGATCCGATATGTTTTTCGTACGGGGCAGACACAATTCCAGCCTCAGGCCTTGCACGTGACATCCGATGCTGGATCGAAATATGCAATACTACGTATACTACGCCTGATATAGATCACATATTCCAGTAAGGATATTTCTGGAGAATTGGGTAGACATGGCGCTTTGCTAGAAGCCAACCTTGTCTTGTAAATCGGTATAAACGTAGTACTAGGTACTTACGTGTTCGGATAGTCCGACGACCCGATTTACTGCCAACATATTCGGGGATCTCATGGGTCGCTTCCCGAAGATTCACGGATGACGTATGACTGGCACTTTATTAATCTGGGATTAATTAGATGAGAGAGAGAATTAATCTGGGATTAATTACGGAGATATTTTATCTGGGATTAATTAAAGAGAGAGAAAATTAATTTTTGAATTAATCGATAAAATAATATATTCGATATATTATACGAAATTGGATTTCGACGCGGAATTATAATTAGATTTTAATTCGGGCGAACGAGTTAATTTAGAATTAATTCGTTAGCGACGTGAATAGTAATTTTGCTAGGCAAAGTTATTTAATTAAATTAGATTTAATTTCGTCGCAACGGAAAATTCGTTAATTTGGAATTAGCGAACCCGAGCCCGAGAGTGTTTGCGAGCGCACTCGCATTGCGAATTTAAGTGCGGCCAATAAGTCACATCTAGCGTCAAATCATTAGTCATATCAAACGTCAAATCACTTGTCACTTGATTGATGTGACAATTTGTCACTTGATTGATTGATGGTGGTAGTTGGTTGGCATTAATGCTTTGACTTTAGGAAAGTGGATTTGTGTATTAGATTTTTGAAATCTAAAACCAACATATACAACACATTTTCTCTCTTCTCTCCCTCCTCTCCCTCTCGGCTTTGGGCCATTTTCTTCTTCCTTTTCACTGTCAAATGCCGAGAATGGCAAGGAAAAGCTAGGTGATTTTTGTGGCAAAAATTACCAAGTGCTAGAACACTTCCGGAGTCTTGCGAAGGTGATAGGGAACCGCACTTGTGAGCTTGGAATCACCACACAAAGCTTAGAGCTTGATGGAGATGCATGGCCGAATTTGAGGAGGACAAAACCAGTAAATACCGAGAGTTCAAGGAGCTTCAAAGGGCATAAAAACTTTTTGTTGTTCCTCGCATCGCTCAACCGATCAATGTAAGTATTCTGCAACTTCTTTGTTGTATTCACACATGTTTCTTTGCTTAAAATGATCCTTGGGACCTTAGAGAAACCCATCACGAAACCCCAATAAAAATAGTATCAGAGCAGGTCTGATGCTTCATCCATTACATTAGTCATGCTTGATATTTGATATGTAATCCAATTTTAATGTTCGCACATGCATATAATCTATATATATTTCTTTACTTTTCGATTTTACGCTATCAGAAATGTGATGGAAATTTAATGGTTAAATTGAGTTATGTTTTCTATAGGTAGAATTGAATTGTTTAGAAAATAATTTAGATTAAAATTTTGCATTTGATGTAGAGTATAGCTTCATGAGGAAAATCCCCGCTTAGAAATAAGACTGTAAAGTGACGTGTATTGGATACATGTTACTTGGTCCGTCTTGTCAGTACAGTTTATTGGTATCTTTCTATAACTGCATCCGAGATCGTGCCAAAGCTGTGAGGGTGTAGGTTATGAGATTTTATCCATGCCAGTTGTATATTGATACTAGACAAATTCAAGTGAGAGTGGAAATCCTGAACGTGCCAAAGCTGTCAGGACTACATCGGTAGCTTGAGTTTGTCATTGACAAGTGAAGCCTTGATACGCCTCCTTGTGAACATGCCAAAGCTGTCATGACGAGAAACGGTCAGGACCAAAATCAGGAGTCACTGGTGAGTGATTGACAATGAGTTGTCTACCTAATGAATATATGTAGGCGAGACCGTGACAAAGCTGTGAGTCGAAATATATTCATGGGATCCTACTCTCACTATGGAATTCAATTTAATTATCGAATTCCCGTTGTCCGTTGGGGATTACGGTATTACGTAAAGTAGTGGGAGACACTGCTGGGTTAAAAATCCATAACTAAAGCATTGTGTAATTTTATGGAAAATTCTGCTTCATTTTCCTTTTATTCTATAATGTTTATAGAATTATACTTCTAATCCACTGCATGCTTGTTACTTGAATAGGTTTTCTGACTTTACTTATGGTTGCGTATTTCTATAATAGGTTCTAGAATGACAGTAGACTTAGATATTGTTAGATTAGTTTAAAACCATCGGGAACTGTTATTCCGATTTCCTTGTAAATCAAGATGGTTATTGACTTAGTTTCTAAGTCATGATTATGTAATCTAAATAGATATCTATTTTAGGATATAATAGTCTTGAAAGAATTGTTTATTATGCAGTAAAAATTGACACGAATTAGTTCATGTCTCGAGATTCTTGCCTGGCATTAAGTAAACCCCATTAGTATTTGTTTATCTTATAATGACGTTTCTTAGCTTTAGTGACTTTTAGAAGTTTGCTAATCAATCATTTGCAACTGTTGTGAATAATTGAAATTGTTGTGAATAATTGAACACAAATTATAAAGCTTAAGAAATGAGATACGTATAGTTGTGTATAAAGAATATTGATTTTCACAATACGACAACATTAGGTATTGGATACCAGATCTCCCGTCTAGTTATTTAAAAATAATGTTTAATAACTATTTTGATATTTGATATCAGAACTTACGACTATTGGATAGTTACTTGTTCTTTATAAACAGTTGTTACATATTTTAATATGACTAGTAGTGTCATTAATAAGAAGATAAACATTAAGAAAATGTTCAGTTAACTAAATAACTTAGAACTGTGCTTTATGAGATTTTATCACATAAGCATAAGATGCTTATTCCATATGGTAATGATGGTCTGATACGAGTTCACATCATATATCCTTAACCATTTAATGAATATTGTATTCAAGATGTGACTAAATCTCATTTAACCAATGATCGTTGTTGTGATATTTTTATATCGTACCGCAAGTGTACGGTGTCAAGTTTTAGTATAAATTAGTGAAAGAGTGTCGAACCCACAGGGATTGCGTTAACTCGCACTAAGTACTACAATTGATAATCCTAACTTTATTTAGAAAACAAATAATAAAGATTTTAATAATTAAATAAAATCTACAAATATTTAAATAGGAGGAACTAATACGATAGAGATTCTGGATCCCGATTTCACCTAGTTGTCTCCTATGTATTTGTCATGCCAATTAATCTTTGTTCAGTTATATTATTTATAAGTCAAGATTCCGAAATATTCACTCCCTCTCTCGAGTGCCGAGTGAAAATATTATCAACTATAGACTTCGATATCTCTATAAAAATCCAATAGTTAACAACTCATTATGATTTGTGATTCTATTTTAACGACTTCAAAGGACTACAGATTCTCTCGAACTCTATAAAATCCTAGGTTATATTCTCTAGATCTATTCAAAATCCCCTCTCTCGAGTGATAGATTCTAAACATTCATCATCTCAAATTGTGGCCAGCAATCAAGAAGCATTAAACTCAAAAGAATATAAATAATTAATAAAACTTCATTACAAAACTGATAAACAAAATACAAGGTTCAAGCATCAATTACAATCGTTCTCCAAAATTAAGGAGTAAATTCATGACAAAAGATAAAACAATAAATAATCAAGCCACGAATTTAATGGAAATCATTAGAGTTTTAAGAAAGAAATAAGAAGATAAAACCCGAATTGAATATCTTCCTCTCCGGATATTAAAGTCTTTGTCTCCTCTTGTCACTCTTCAATCCTCTCCTTGGATCTCTAAAAATATGTATTTCGTGTTTTGCGCAGTGTATTAGCCTCCCTTTTGAGTGTGGATGTAATGTTATATTTATAGTTGAGTCTGGGAGTCTTTGGGTGGCATTAGGATTATTAAAAACCCTGAAATCACTTTCCCGAAACGTGTCAGGTATTCTCGCAGCGCCGCGGCGCTTATTCCCCTGGAAATTGTATGGAGATTGCATCTTGTGAAGGCGCCGCGGCGCCTGCCTTTTGTTTCATTCCAATTGGCGCCGCGGCGCCTTGTTTATTTCCTTCTAAGTGGCGTGTCTCAAATTCATCCTTTGTTGCACGTGCATGCTTTCTTCTTTCTTTAGGATTTGTCAAACATGCGGTCCCACATGTTTCTCTCATTAAATTGGTGTTGAACTTTGCAGCTCCTTCTCTCTCCAAGGTACACGCATATTTTCCTTTTGTATTTGTTTGGTCAACTTTCTTTGTTAACAAGTGTGGCCCACGTGTTTATTTTGGTCCAATATAGTGGCTGCCTTTTCAATACTCACGTCATTCTTCTCGTTTCTGGGCGCTGCGGCGCTAAGATTTGGGGGTCGCGGCTCTGGTGCACATAATTGGATATATCTCCTCGAGTAGATGCAAATCGATATATTATGGGTCTCGTAATTCTTTCTAGATCAAAAGTTATAGACTTTTTAATTTCAGTGCGCAGCTGATGCTGGTTTTTAGTGCTCCTTGAGTCTGATGATCCCAATAGGTCCCGAAACACACGTAATTGATCCATTCTTCATGTTCTAATGCTTCCTACAAATAAAATATAAAATAAACTATAAATGACATTAAATAATATGGAAACTAACAAAATAATAATCTAAGAGTATAAGAATGAGTGGGTATAAACCACACTTATCAAATACCCCCAAACTTAAGGTTTTGCTAGTCCCGAGCAAAAGATAAAATAAAAACTAAATTCAAATAAACAAATAAAAATTACTAAATTAACTAAGCCACTTTCGTAGGGATTACGATTGCATTTAGCATATGCAACAAGCCTTTAAACCCCTAGGCGGCCCTAGTGGACGAGTTATAGTCTCGTGAGGGCTTACAGTGACGATACCCACAAACGTCATTCACACACAATCATGCAAAAATAAAAAAAAATAACAAAACATAGTCTCGATAGTTACGCATAAATATATCCTCAAAGAAAGCTTATAAATGAAATTAGAGAATCTTCAAAGTACGCAATTGCAACTCGAATCCAAATTCTCGAATAAATTATCTAAGCTAGACTCAATGTGTGTGTGTGTAAAGGTTCATTCACAGCTTTGATCTTAAGTAAGCCAACTCAATGATTTCCTTTAAAAATTAGAATCGATGGGTCAAACCAACCTAGATATCTCAATTATGCTCTGTAATTGCCTTATTTTGTGTTCGGTATGGTATGGTTTTTCTTTTATTTTCTTGTCTCTTTTTTTTCTTTTCTCATTTTTGCACTTTTTTTTTTTTCAACTCACCTACCCTTTAAGGTAGCATTTCTCCTCATGGTGGTCCTAATACTCGCCCATGGGTAGCTTCACGCTTATCGGTTATAGGTGGTTTATTTTCTTTCTTTAGAGACATTTTTCTTTTTAGCTATACCATACTTCATAACACTAGCAAATCAAGATAGATATCTAAGCAAACGGTCATTCATCGATATGCAATTTCTTCAACTAGTCACATTGTCAACTACTTAAGTTTTACTGTTAAAAACCTGTTTTTAAGTGCTTACGAGTCTAACATAGATCAGTTTATTCAAGGCATCAGATAAAAGTAAATTAGGCACTTATCGTTTCTAAAATTTCACTCATAAACAAACAATATTATCACAAGATTTATGCTTTACTATCAAAGACCAAAACAAATTTTTTTTTTTTTTTAAATTTAAACAACTAAATAACAAGTAAGCAACATGCACACACCCCCAAACTTAAAATTTGCATTATCCTCAATGTAAGATAAATATCAAGAGCAAGAGTGAGGAACAACACTACCGTGCATGGAGTTGATCAGACTCTTGCTGGTTGGAATTTGGTTGCGCGGGCTTTGTGTGTCTCGTGCTACCTGCATAAATAACATGCAAATAAATAAATAGCACACAATAAAATAAAATAAAAATAAAAATAAAATAAAAAGTAAAGAAAATAATAATAAAAGAAATGCAAGGGTTGCCTCCCCGCTAGCGCTAAGTTTAACGTCTTCAGCCAGACGCAACCACCCAAATGGTTATGGTGGCTTAAAAGTAGTGAACCGGGTAATCTCATCTGTTTTCTTCTTTGGTATCCACCGGTTCTTATGACATGAAAAAGATAGCTTGGCAGGCTGTGGTGATTTATCCATAGATGGTCCCCCAGGATATGTAGATTTCCCTTCAATTGGAAATTCTGGACTGCACATTCGGCAAAATTGGCTCGGTTTTCTTTTTAATCTTCCAGGAATTATCTCTAAGTGAGAACTGGCCTTTCTTTTCCTCTTTTTACGGCCCTTTGTGAGTGGTTTCGAGTTTAGCTGCAGAGAATTTTCCTTTATACATGGTTGCATTATGCTCATAGGCTGTTGAAATACTGATTCACCCTGTCTGGTTTCAACTCTCTTTTCTACTGTATCTATCATGTGACAGTCTGCATCACCTTGAGAACTCGGCATGGCTCTGAAAACACTGAAGGTGATTTCTTCATATTGACCTCTCATTATCAATTCACCTTTGTTCTCTTCTTCTGTTACTGTTTCCTCCTGAAATACCATTTCATTTTCTTTACTGCCTAAGTCCTGAGAGGTGTCTTTAAACTCTTTTCCGCTCCTACAGGTTATAATTTGACTTTGCTCATTGGGGTTGACTTCAGTATCACTCGGAAAATCCCATGTCTGTTGATTGGCCATGGAAGAAGCAAGCAACTCAATTTTTGCTTCTAAAGATTTCATATTTGCCTCTATATTGCCCATTCGTGTTTCGATATTATCCAGCATTGACTCATTCTTCTCAAACCTCTCTGAAGCTGTAGCTACAAACGTGATCATGAGGTCTTCTAAGGAAGGTTTCTGCTCAGCTCTTGGATAATTGAAGCCATGATGAGGTTGCAAAATGTTTTCCATATCAGCATATGAAAAATTCGGATGATAATAAATAGGCATAGGACTGCCTCTATAGTTGTTGAAGTTCCGATTGTTCACATACTGTACTTGTTCAAATCCTGCTCCTTTGTTGGGTAAAAACATTCCATTAGCATAAACAGCTTCAATGGACGGTTGACTCATTTGATTTATCAATACTGCTAGATGAGTCGTGAAGGACGATACTTCAGCTATCAGTGCACTAACAGGATCTGCCATTGGTTCTTTTCAAACTCACCTCGTAAGAAAAAAATATAAAACAGCAAAATAAAATAAAAAAAATGAAAATAAAACTTAAGACAAAAATAAAGGAAATAAAGAAAATAAAATAAAAATAAAAATAAAAATAAAATTCTAAATTAAAGCTAAGATTACTTGGTAGTAGTATTAATATGAATTAAACAAACAATCCCCGGCAACGGCGCCAAAAACTTGTTGTGATATTTTTATATCGTACCGCAAGTGTACGGTGTCAAGTTTTAGTATAAATTAGTGAAAGAGTGTCGAACCCACAGGGATTGCGTTAACTCGCACTAAGTACTACAATTGATAATCCTAACTTATTTAGAAAACAAATAATAAAGATTTTAATAATTAAATAAAATCTACAAATATTTAAATAGGAGGAACTAATACGATAGAGATTCTGGATCCGATTTCACCTAGCTGTCTCCTATGTATTTGTCATGCCAATTAATCTTTGTTCAGTTATATTATTTATAAGTCAAGATTCCGAAAATATTCACTCCCTCTCTCGAGTGCCGAGTGAAAATATTATCAACTATAGACTTCGATATCTCTATAAAAATCCAATAGTTAACAACTCATTATGATTTGTGATTCTATTTTAACGACTTCAAAGGACTACAGATTCTCTCGAACTCTATAAAATCCTAGGTTATATTCTCTAGATCTATTCAAAATCCCCTCTCTCGAGTGATAGATTCTAAACATTCATCATCTCAAATTGTGGCCAGCAATCAAGAAGCATTAAACTCAAAAGAATATAAATAATTAATAAAACTTCATTACAAAACTGATAAACAAAATACAAGGTTCAAGCATCAATTACAATCGTTCTCCAAAATTAAGGAGTAAATTCATGACAAAAGATAAAACAATAAATAATCAAGCCACGAATTTAATGGAAATCATTAGAGTTTTAAGAAAGAAATAAGAAGATAAAACCCCGAATTGAATCTCTTCCTCTCCGGATATTAAAGTCTTTGTCTCCTCTTGTCGCTCTTCAATCCTCTCCTTGGATCTCTAAAAATATGTATTTCGTGTTTTGCGCAGTGTATTAGCCTCCCTTTTGAGTGTTGGATGTAATGTTATATTTATAGTTGAGTCTGGGAGTCTTTGGGTGGCATTAGGATTATTAAAAACCCTAAAATCACTTTCCCGAAACGTGTCAGGTATTCTCGCAGCGCCGCGGCGCTTATTCCCCTGGAAATTGTATGGAGATTGCATCTTGTGAAGGCGCCGCGGCGCCTGCCTTTTGTTTCATTCCAATTGGCGCCGCGGCGCCTTGTTTATTTCCTTCTAAGTGGCGTGTCTCAAATTCATCCTTTGTTGCACGTGCATGCTTTCTTCTTTCTTTAAGATTTGTCAAACATGCGGTCCCACATGTTTCTCTCATTAAATTGGTGTTGAACTTTGCAGCTCCTTCTCTCTCCAAGGTACACGCATATTTTCCTTTTGTATTTGTTTGGTCAACTTTCTTTGTTAACAAGTGTGGCCCACGTGTTTATTTTGGTCCAATATAGTGGCTGCCTTTTCAATACTCACGTCATTCTTCTCGTTTCTGGGCGCTGCGGCGCTAAGATTTGGGGGTCGCGGCTCTGGTGCACATAATTGGATAGATCTCCTCGAGTAGATGCAAATCGATATATTATGGGTCTCGTAATTCTTTCTAGATCAAAAGTTATAGACTTTTTAATTTCAGTGCGCAGCTGATGCTGGTTTTTAGTGCTCTTGAGTCTGATGATCCCAATAGGTCCCGAAACACACGTAATTGATCCATTCTTCATGTTCTAATGCTTCCTACAAATAAAATATAAAATAAACTATAAATGACATTAAATAATATGGAAACTAACAAAATAATAATCTAAGAGTATAAGAATGAGTGGGTATAAACCACACTTATCAATCGTCATTGGGCCACAAGATTTATTAGACTAATACATTGGATGTATGTAGTTTAATGAATTAGTAATTGCCTTAGATAGTTTTCTAAACTGCATAACTTAGTTAATGATTTGTCATGACTTAGTTGCGTGTTTTTAAAAGAAAATATATTGAACGTCTTGAATGGTTCGAGAACTTTCAATATGTTTCTGATGAAATGCGGATAAAATATTTTGAATGGTTCAAACATATTCTTTTTGAAGTGTTGAAAACTATATTTTTGAAATTCATTGTGAGTATTTGAATTGTTCAAGGATGTTTGATATGATCAAACATATGAATTTAAAGCAATTAGTACTAAAGTTATTTAATGAATGTGATTCTTACTCAATATTATTCTCCTACGATTCCATCGTGATGGAATTGGTTAGTGGGAGTAATCGAATCTTATATGATTTGATTCGTTGATATTGAGTGTTACCGAATTGTTTTTCAATACTCTTGGGGTTATGCTCCAGTAACTCTAATTCATCTCTTTAATTAAGGTTCCATTTGTTCCTACAGTTACATATATGATATGTATAGTGGAAAATTCGAATCTTGAAAAGTTTGAAATATGAAACTTTTTTTGTATAATTGTTATATAATTGAGAGTACTTGCGCCTCAGAGGTACAAGTAAAGTTTATCATTTATTCTATTTGATAGAATATTGTATTCTATTTGATAGAATATCTTTTCTACGATCCCGAGTAATAAAATTGTTTTGTTACTTGGTGGTTAACATTGGTTGTTGACGATAGCAGAAAAGACTTGACTTATTGAAGTCAAATGTGAGAGTGATAAACTATAATGGGACTACATAATTAATTAGATGAAAAGACCCTACGATATCTTCTGTATAAGTTTAACAGGATGTCAGAATCATTTACAAAGTATTTGATACTTATTGGTTCTGATGTTTTCTTATCGAAGAAAATTATCCTATAAATTATAGTGAGAGCGATATTTGATATCGATTTCGGAAGTTAGCATTGAACCATAGATCTAAGATTGTTCACAGCTTACTGCGATCAAGTTTTGAACTTGATTAAGCTTTCGTTATGAATAGTTCATAAAATGTGCAAATAGTTTGCGCAGCAAAAGCGAAGTGAGCTTGATAAAGGTTTGACCTTTATTGTATGACAGTGAGAAAAGTTATACTCAGTAATATATTGTAGATTCTGAGAAACCTTGTCTCAAGTCGCACTAATTGAACAATTAAGGATCTGTTGGTTAATGTTGATATTAAACTATGTATTTTGGCTAAAGAATGCAAAGTGGCGTTCTTGAGTGATTTCTTCGAATTTTGAGATCCGTCGTGATTTATTTGTTTGAAGAATTTATTATAGAATGGCCCTGGAGTTTTTATTCTGCTACGATCACAGTTTGATATAATGGCTTATAGAGCCTATTGTAGACGCAAATAAGTTTTTTTGAAAATTTGTGTTCTCTAATTTTGATTACAGTCAGATTGTCTGATTTTATAAAAGCATAGAGAATATATATTTGTTGGTAGGGTCAGTGGGAGCATACAAACTTCTTTCTAGTGTTATATATCTTAAGTCTTCTTTTCTCCGTGAAAACAGTGGGAGTAGTCTCTGTTATATTTGATATAAAGTTTTATATATAATATAAAACTAGAGACTTATGAGATACTCCCATTAGTCGCATAGTAGATATGATCTAATAAAGGACACAGTAAGACTATATGTATGACAGTTAGTATAATTGTTTGATAGTTAACGTGTCTTTTATATATATAGTATTCATCTTTCCTAAAGGTTGATTCCTTTGTCGAAAGTGATATTGATTAGAATGTCTAGTCAATCTTATGCATCATAGGATGATGGCGTAATGAATACTATATTATGTGCGATTAAAGATATCAATTTAATCGTAATTGTTACGAGTTATTTTGATATGCTGAAGACCATATGATGGGTCTTGAAACATGTTCTTTGTTATCTTAGAGATATTAAGAACGAGTTTCTTATTTATGGAGAATTTAGTCTGCAACCATAAGGTCAAATTAGTTTTGATCCCTAATTATGACATTAGATGGTCTATGTCATATAAAGTCAGAAAAGATACAGTGGGAATGTCACTGTTTATTCTACTAAACTAGTGGAATCAGTTGCAACCTATGAAGCATTGACTTATGAAGTTGCATAGTGACCTCATGATTAAAAGTTTTGATATTAGTTTTGTGCTTGCGGTTGTCTTACAATTTTTTTGGATTTGATCCATATATACTTAGACAACTCAGCAGCTATAGCACATAACTGATATATCGTCTGAGTCATATTGATGTAGAATTTGGATTCTGCATAATATGAATGATGTTGGCTAAGGAAAACGATTGAGTTTGTTGGACATACTCGATTTGTTAAGCAGACTTACTTGTTTGTTGCCTACCTCTTGAGTGCAAGGTGAGCTCTTTAGGGCCATGGGTATATGATACACATTGAGATGTGTATATGATATTGTTGATTGGCAATTATTAGGATTGGTGCTCAGAGTACCAATCCGGATCATATTTGTTGGACAATTATGACCCATAACATCACTATTTGTAAAAGACATTGTGGTTTTTGTATAAATTAACTATGTGAGAAAGGAAATTGCTATTTTATCATTTTGTAATTAGATTACTATGATATATAAATGATAAAAGTCCTTATGATTAGTTCCGGATTAATAATATATGAGACAATATTAATATACGAACGATTAATCGTTAAATATCTCTAGTCGTATATTATCGAGACTGGACATCGATAAAACGAAATATACTATTATTGCACTTGTGCACGTTATGGAAACTTAACGGCATAGTTCTCATATATTTAAGTATATGATACTTATGCAAGTGTGATAGGAGGTTCTGTTAGCAGTTGGACCGGGAACAGCTTCGCTCTGGATAGACCACTCGGAATCCCATTGGTAGTATGACTATATGTCTATGGGAATCCGCATCAGGGTAGGTGTATTTGGTCTTAACCTGAGACTTGCATCGCTAATACTTGCAACAATCAGTACGATTTGGTTTTGGTCATCCGGGGCTTTAACAGGTTCTGTGTACGCCTTTTCTGGGTTTATTGAGAATCGTAGTGTATTGAGTGTGATGTCAAGATGGAAGTGTCACTTCAGTCATATAGAGATGATGATCACGCAGGGATACATAACTAGTATTCTTAAATGCTGCAGCTATCGGGATAGTATGACAAGGTCATGATTATCCGAATAAAGAGACTAGTTGCTTGTTATCCGATATATGCTTCGTACGGGGCAAACACAATTCCCGCCCCAGGCGTAGCATGTGACATCTGATACTGGATCTTAATACGCAATACTTAGTATACTACGCTTGAGAAAGATTATATATTCCTTAAAAGAATATTTCAGGAGAATTGGGAGGCACGATGCTTTTCTAGAAGCCAACCATGTCTAGTAAATCGGTAAGAACGTGGTACTAGGTATACACGTATTCAGATGGGTCTCTTCTAAAAGATTCACAGATGACATTTGACTCGAACGGAATTAATCTGGGATTAATTATGAGAGAGAGAAAATTAATCTAGGATTAATTGCGGCAAGAATTTATCTGGGATAAAATTCGGATAAAAGAGAGAGAACGATTAATTTGGAATTAATCGAATAATTAATATAATATATTGGATATATTAATTAAAATTAGATTTCAAAGCTGAATTAAAATTGGATTTTAATTCGGGTAAATGAATTAATTTAGAATTAATTCGCAAGCGACTTTCCTAATAATTTTGTTAGGCATTATTATTTAATTAAATTATATTTAAATATGTCGCAACGGTAAATTCGTTTAATTTGGAATTAAATGAATCCGGGCCCGAGCGAAGTTGCTGTTGAGTTGTTCGACTTAAATTTGGAATTTAAAAGTGGTGGGCCACTTGACTTACATCAATATGTTTGACATGTGATGGAAGTTGTTAATGGTGTGTAAAGCTTGGATTGCTTGTTGAATACACAAACCAAAACCAACACACTTTTTTTTTTTTTTATTTGAAAGACATATACCAACTTTTGATTTTGGATTTGGTAATTGTTTTAGAAATCAAAATATCAAAAAAAAAAAAACTATCTCCCTCTCCCCTTGTGTCGTGAACTTCATCTTCTCCAAAGGAAGATTTTTTTGCAAAATTTTTCTTGAGCTAGCACTTAAAGAATCAAAGAAGGTGATAGGGAAACTCATCCTTGAGTTTGGAAAACAACTCAAAGCTTGGAGCTCTCAACATACATCAAAGAATTTTAAATTCTCATCCATTCATTGTAAGTATATTTCCGCAACTTCTTTGAATATTCACACACCAAAATCATGTCTTAGAGATCTTGAGCATGTCTAGGACACTAACAGTATTTATGTCCGATTCATAAATACGAGGAATTCCATTTTCCATAATATTACTAATTTAATGGTAGCACCATTGTCTTTTATACACTTATTCGATCTAATTACGATTACATATCTGATTATGATTAGATAGAAACTAAATCTGGTTTAGTGATACGTGTATATTAGACAAAGACCCTAGGATTTACAATATAGTGCGCAGTTACAACGTAGTTTGTAATTGACAGTGAGGAGTGCACTATAAGATGTATATCCTTAAATAAAGTTTCTGGTCAAGATTTACTAACACGGGTCGGTTAGTAAAATCCACTGAGACCAGTACATGTCGTATATCGTGACTTGGTCCGATGGTTTATCCCAATGAACCATGAGTCTCGGGAGACTCGTATAGGTATTTATTTGATAAACACTGAACGACTTACTAAAGCTTTCCTAATAGATGATACACCAACGTCAATAGGAATCTTCACGAGTTGAACGAGCATAGTGGTCCTTCGACTTGAGATACCATAGTGGGATATATGAGTTATCCTCCACACTTTGATGGCAGTCACATCACCGATATTCATGATAAGACCTTCGCCTGTTCGTTGGGTGTGGACTGATGCTAATGATATCTAGTGCGTATCAAGATAGGATCTGTCAGTCCTGTGTACAGGGCATAGGCATCCTTACGTGTACGATCTAGTAAATCCATGGCCATGGTATAACTTCAGAAATCAGTTCCGAGTGTTATTTAGAGATCGTAAATTGAAAGTTGACTATATATACCGAACGAGTTTGACGTTTTTATCTATACTCTAGGTATAATACGGATAGTCTGTGACAGAAGGATTATACGTATGCAATGACCTCGGTTTGCATAGTTTAGCGATTGATAAGTGGTATTTATATCACTATTTCTCACTCATTTGACCTAATGTTTTGTATTGTTTCTCGAGATTTATGAACGTTTTGATGTGTTTTGTTGTTATTTTGCAGATAAATAAAGTTTGGATAGCACTGGAGGCAATTTGGGGCAAAACCGGACACAAATGCGTCAGCAGGGATATTTTGGTCTTTTTCGCGTCACGACGCCCGGACCTTCAGCGCCGCGACGCCCAGTGTGCGCCGAATCTGCTAACGTGCACCGGGTCAACGGGTCAGGATTTGAGAAGTTTGACTTTGCTAAAATGCACCGTGCCACGTGTCACCATCACATCCAATCTGCTAACGGTGCGCCGTGCCACGTGTCATCATCAAATGCTGCCAACACTCAGACTTGACACGTGTCGCCTCGTCATCAGCCATGTCAGCGGTCAAAGAGTCAACTTCGCCATGTGTCACGCAACATCATCAGCCACGTAAAAAGGTCAACCAAGTCAACTTGCCACGTCAGCATCCGCCAATCACAGCGTGACACGTGTCGCCACGTGTCGTAATCCTATTGTGCCGACAATTGCACAACACACGTCAGCGCCACGTCAGCATGACGTCATCAATGACGTCATCACAATAATTGAGTCTGAGCCGCCTTGCCACGTGTCGCGTTAACAGTCAGCCGCCTTGCCACGTGTCGCCTCCTCAGCGTGCCACGTCGAACTGTTCCAGCGTCGCGATGCTGAAACCAAATTTTGCCTATAAATTCATATTCAAATTTCAGAATTCGACACACCATTCTCTCTCTCTAATCCATGTAAAAGAGAATTTCTCTCTCTAGAATCTTTAGGTTTTAATTTTTTTTTACTTTTGTAATTAATTTGTAATTACGTTTTGTAATAATAGTAATTTACTTTCTTTACTTTTTACAGTTTTTTATATTTACCATGAGGAGTATAATTCCCCAGCTAGGGTGAAAGGTAATTCTTTACTATTACTATTTAGATTAATCTCCCTTAAAAATAATATATTTACTATTTAAAATACTGATTAATAAAGGATACCACATATGGTCGGTTGGCAATTCAATTTAATGGGTTTAAACCTGACTAATCAAGGAAACCGCTATATTGGTCGGTTGGTAAGTTTATTTTCTGTTGGTTTAAACCTGATTAATCAATGATATCGCCAGATTGGTCGGTTGGTAAATTTATTTTGGTACCGCCTTTATGGCTGGATTATGGACAAATTTACACCTATATGGCTGGTTGGACTTAATGTGACTAAATCAGGATACCGCCAGATTGGTCGGTTGGTAAAATATTATCACAAGTTATATATTATTTTATGGGAGATATCTAAATTAGTAGAGTAAAAGTAATTCCTTTTACCTTTGCATTTTATTTCATTTGTAATTTACTTTTCAGCATTTTACTCACCACAATTACTTTTCAGCATTTTCATTTTATTGACAGACTCATTTCGGTGATTGACAGACTCATTTCCTGTATTGTACTCCCCATTACCAGCAAATGTGGGTGACATCAAAACTTGCATTCAGATGATTCAGCACTCAGTTCAGTTTGGGGGAAATGCAATTGAAGATCCTAATACTCACATCAGCAACTTCCTGGAAGTTTGCGGCACTTTCAATTACAACCGAGATGCTGAAGAAGCAATGAGACTTCGTTTTTTCCATACTCCTTGAAGGACAGAGCTAAAGCTTGGCTACATTCACTATCAGCAGGTTCTATCACAACGTGGAACACTTTAGCCACCAAATTTCTTGCAAAATACTTTCCACCAGCCAGAACTGGAAAGCTGAGGAATGACATCACATCCTTTGTGCAACAAGATTCAGAAAACTCTCTACGAAGCTTGGGAAAGGTACAAAGATTTGCTCCGGAAATGTCCTCACCATAAGATTCCAAAATGGCTTCAAGTCCAAACATTCTATAATGGACTTTCTGGATAATGAGAACCACAATCGATGCTGCTGCTGGAGGAACTTTAATGGCAAAAGGAGAAGATCAAGCATGGGACCTAATCGAAGAAATGGCCAACAATAATTCCTTATGGCCAACAGAAAGGAGCATGATCCAAAGAATTGCAGGAATTTATGAAAGTGGAGCCAATACAACAGTCAACACCAAGTTAGATCAGATATACAAATTCATGGAGACTCTTACCACTGGATCTACAAGATCACCATATGGAGGAGCACCAGAACCAAACCAACTTGAAGAGACGGTGAATTATGTCAACAACTTCAACAGGCAGGGGAACAATCCATATTCCAACACCTACAACCCAGGGTGGAGGAATCATCCTAATTTTTCATGGAGCAACAATTCAGGGCAAAAGAACAATCCACCATCTGGATTTCAGCAGAACTATCCACCACCTGGATTTCAGCAACAGAACAAAGGCCAGGAATAGACAAATGAACCAGGAATAGCAGAAGTGATGTCTATGTTAAAAAAAATACGATGCTATGTTTCAGAGCCAATCAGCTTCCATCAAAGCACTGGAGAATCAAATTGGACAACTGGCCAATGCTCAAAGTTACAGACCACCGGGTAATCTTCCTAGTAACACAGAACCAAATCCAAGAAACCGAGGGAATGAGCAATTCAAGCCATTACTTTGAAAAGCGGTACTGAAATCAATAAAGATATGGAGCCAAAACAACTGCTGAGGAAGTTCCAAAAGATACAGTTCCACAAATGGAGGAAAAAGAAGCAAAGGAAAAAGAAGCAAAGGAAAAGGAACCAGAAAGAATCATTCCACCTCCACTTTTCCTCAGCGACTTCAGAAAAACAAACTGGACAAGCAGTTTGCTCGTTTCTGGAGGTGTTCAAAAAGTTGCATATCAACATCCCATTCGCAGAAGCCTTGGAAGAAATGCCCAGCTATGTTAAATTCATGAAAGATATTCTTTCACGAAAACGAAGATTGGGAGACTACGAGACAGTAGCACTGACGGAAGAATGCAGTGCCATCATTCAAGGAAACTTCCTCCGAAGTTGAAAGATCCTGGCAGTTTCACTGTCCCATGCACCATTGGAGAACATTATATCGGTAAGGCTTTATGTGATTTAGGAGCCAGTGTTAACTTGATGCCTTTTTCTATTTACAGGAAACTGCAGATTGGAGAAGCAATGCCTACCTCAGTCTCGTTACAACTTGCTGATCGAACACTCGCATTTCCAAGGGTGTTGTTGAAGATGTTCTCGTCAAAGTTGACAAATTGATTCTTCCAGCAGATTTCATCATCCTTGACATGGAAGAAGACAAAGAATACCTATCATTCTTGGGAGACCATTTTGGCTACAGGTAAAACTGTGATTGATGTGCAAAAAGGAGAACTGACCATGAAAGTACAGGACCAAGAAGTTACCTTTAATGTTTTCAAAGCCATGAAATTCCGAGCGATGAAAAGGAAGAAGAAGAATGTTTCAGAGTTGATGTTATTGATAGTATAGTTCAAGATACTGAGCTAAATCCCACAGATACACTTGAAGCTTGCATCACCAACATGACTGACAGCGAGCTAGATGCTGAAATCCTGGAATGTATCAACTACCTTGACAAACCATTCCGATTCAAAGTAACCACCAGTTGAAAGCTTGGAACTGCCAAAGAAAGATCGAATCAAGCCTTCGATTGAAGAACCACCACAGTGGAGCTGAAGTTACTTCCGAGCCATCTCAGGTATGCATTTCTTGGAAACTCTTCTGAATTACCTGTTATTATTTCTTCTTCACTAACATTGGAGCAGGAAGAAAAGTTGCTGAGAGTGTTACGAGAGCACAAGAAAGCCATTGGCTGGACTATAGCAGACATTCGAGGCATTAGTCCATCATTTTGCATGCACAAAATCTTGATGAACGATGAGTACAAACCCACAGTGGAGCATCAACGGAGACTCAATCCAATCATGAAGGAAGTCGTGAAGAAAGAAATCATCAAATGGTTGGATGCTGGCATCATTTACCCCATCTCAGACAGCAGTTGGGTGAGTCCTATGCAGTGTGTACCAAAGAAAGGAGGAATTACTGTGGTTACCAATGAAAAGAACGAATGATTCCACAAGAACAGTGACTGGATGGAGAGTATGCATGGATTACCGAAACTGAACAAAGCCACGAGAAATGACCATTTTCCGCTACCATTCATTGACCAGATGTTAGACAGACTGGCAGGACATGAGTTCTATTGCTTTCTGGACGGATATTCAGGGTACAATCAGATTGCCATCGCACCAGAAGACCAGGAGAAAACTACATTTACATGTCCTATGGTACTTTTGCTTTCCGCAGGATGCCATTTGGATTATGTAATGCCCCTGCCACATTTCAGCGTTGCATGATGGCCATCTTCTCAGACATGCTGGAGCAGAGTATGGAGGTTTTTATGGATGACTTTTCTGTGTTTGGAGATTCTTTTGACCATTGTTTGCAAAATTTGGAACAGGTGTTACAAAGGTGCGAAGATACAAACCTGGTACTCAACTGGGAGAAATGCCACTTTATGGTGCAAGAAGGCATTGTTCTTGGACACCGGATCTCACAAAAGGGATTGAGGTAGACAAAGCAAAGATAGAGACAATTGAAAAACTACCTCCACCAACATCAGTAAAGGTATTCGAAGTTTCTTGGACATGCAGGTTTTTACAGGAGATTTATCAAAGACTTTTCCAAGATTGCAAAACCTCTTGTAATCTTCTGGAGAAAGATGTGCCTTTCAACTTCACCACAGAATGCCAGAAGCCTTTGAAATCTTAAAACAGAAGCTGGTCTCTGCTCCCATCATAGTAGCACCAGACTGGACCCTTCCATTTGAGGTAATGTGTGATGCTAGTGATTTTGCTGTAGGTGCAGTTTTGGGACAACGCAAAG
Source organism: Zanthoxylum bungeanum (assembly GCA_019454045.1). Taxonomy (NCBI): domain Eukaryota; kingdom Viridiplantae; phylum Streptophyta; class Magnoliopsida; order Sapindales; family Rutaceae; genus Zanthoxylum; species Zanthoxylum bungeanum. The sequence goes on from SKCR01034580.1 coordinate 101,352, forward strand.
CAAAGGTTTTCCACACCATTTACTACTCCAGCAGAACTTTGAATGAAGCTCAACTCAACTACACAACCACGAAAAGGAGTTGCTCGCAGTTTGTGTACGCTTTTGACAAATTCCGCTCTTATCTGTTGGGTCCCAAAGTGGTGGTCTACACAGATCATTCAGCAATCAAATATCTGATCACAAAGAAAGATGCCAAACCCAGATTGATCCGTTGGATACTTCTTTGCAAGAATTCGACGTGGAGATTCGAGACAGGAAAGGGACAGAGAATCAGGTGGCAGATCATCTATCGAGGCTCGAAAATGGAGAAACAGCTGGCAAAGAATTGTCAATCAAAGAAAACTTTTCCAGATGAACAGCTTTTTGCACATGAAACAACAGGAAGTCCCTTGGTATGCTGACTATGTCAACTACATTGTGACAGGAAAATGGCCGTTGGAATGGACAACTCAGCAACAGAAAAAGTTCTTCAAAGAAGTCAAACATTATGTCTGGGATGAACCGTACCTGTTCAAAAGGTGTGCTGATCAACTACTGAGACGATGTGTTCCACAGGAGGAAATCAACAGTGTTTTGCAACACTGTCATTCATCACCATATGGCGGACACTTCAGCGGAAACAAAACTGCAGCCAAAGTCCTACAATCAGGTTTGTTCTGGCCCACTCTTTTTAAAGATGCTTATCTTTTTGCTTTTCAATGTGACAGGTGCCAGAGAATGGGAAATATTTTCAGGAGAAACGAAGGACCGTTGCAAAAACATTCTAGAAGTGGAAATATTCGATGTATGGGGTATTGATTTCATGGGACCCTTTGTTCCATCATTCGGAAATTTGTACATCCTGGTTGCTGTAGACTACGTCTCCAAATGGGTCGAAGCAATTGCACTGCCATCCAATGATTCAAAAGTCGTGATCAAATTCCTGAAAAAGAATATTTTCACTCGGTTCGGAACACCTCGGGCAAATATCAGTGATGGTGGCTCTCATTTCTGCAACAGATACTTCGATGCACTCCTATCCAAATACGGAGTTACTCACAAAATTGCCACTGCTTACCATCCACAGTCAAATGGACAGGTTGAGGTTTCAAACAGGGAATCAAAAGAATCCTAGAAAGAACCGTTGGATCAACAAGGAGGGACTGGTCAACAAAACTAGATGATGCATTATGGGCCTACAGGACAGCTTACAAGACACCCATTGGTATGTCCCCATATCGATTGGTGTTTGGGAAAGCGTGCCATCTGCCAGTTGAGCTTGAGCACAAGGCGTACTGGGCACTGAAGAAGTTGAATTTTGATTCACAAGCTGCAGGAGAGAAAAGACTGCACCAACTCAACGAATTGGAGGAGTTTCGTCTACAGGCTTATGAAAATGCCAAATTGTACGAAAAGGAAAAGACCAAAAAATGGCATGACCGAAAAATAGTGCACAGACAGTTGGAACCAAGGCAGCAGGTGTTGTTGTACAACTCGAGGTTAAAACTTTTCCCTGGAAAGTTGAAATCTAGGTGGTCAGGTCCATTTGTGATCACTCAGGTTTTACCATATGGAGCTGTTGAGTTATGGATCCCAATACCAACAACACATTCAAGGTTAACAGTCAGCGTGTCAAGCACTACTGGGGAGAATCATTTGAGCGACAAAAAGAAAGTGTCACACTTTCAGATCCAGCCTAACGTTCAAGAAGTCAAACGTCTAGCTGACGACTTTAAACTTAGCGCTCGCAGGGAGGCAACCCATGCAATTTTGTATATATTGTGATTTGGTGTGATTTAATTTGTGTGTTTAGTTTTTGCAGATTAAGTCATTTTCAAGATGGAAGAAGCTCTCGCAAATCTTCACAAGCAATTTCCTTCTCTCCCTCAAAAATCTCTAATGAAAGTTTACAAAGCTCGCTTGGAACGAATGAGACTACTGACAATCCATGGTGTTCCCAATGACATTCGTTGGGTAATTGAAGCACGAGTCCGATTGGCAGGTGAGTCTTCTGACTCTTTTATTTCACATCTGTCTGGTTTGGAAGAAGCACCTATGCAAAGAAACGTAGAGCTAAGCAAATGGGTGTTTGTTCAAATGTGCACGATGGAATTGCAATACTCGTTGTCGTTCTTTAGGAATGGTGTCTGATAATCGCGAAGACAAAATTAAATTCATTAGGGATGGCTTGAGTAAGGAGTCTTTAGATGATATATCTTCGACTCTTGAGACGCATTCCCAGTGGATATGTTCACATAGACTTTCGCAGATTACATACACAATTTCAAAAAGAAGACAACAGTTAAGTCTGGGAATCTGACTAAAAAGACCCTGTTTGCCAATTTATAAAAAAATTGGATGGGAAGCTTGTCCCTGACGCATAGACGTCAATCAAGCTGTAAATTCTTGTACATATTATATCTCTTTGTCTTTTCCTAATAATTGTGATTTGTTTTGTTGTTTTCTTTTATTTCTCCGACAGGATCCAGATCTTGTTGACTATCACGATCTATTTTACTATTTTGCTATAATCGTCTTTGGAAGATACTTGTGCTATTTTTACTCACCCTTTTCAGGTATTATAAATTCAACTCATCATTGCACTTTTGAAGACATCCAGAGTAAAAAAATGGAAGCCACTTCAAGAAGACGAGTTGAAAACATTGTGTGTTTTGCGGTAGTAGTGTTGGTACTAAACCACAATACATAGAAGCAGCACAGGAATTGGGTCGAGTCTTAGCTGCAAGGAATATGCACTTAATATATGGCGGAGGCAATCTTGGACTAATGGGGATCGTTTCAAAAGCTGTACAGGAAGGAGGCAGTCACGTTTTGGGAATCATCCCAAAACCCTTGGCAGAGGCAAATCTTATTGAACCATCAAACGGAGAAGAACTGATCGTACCAGGTATGTCTGAACGACTAGTGGAAATGATTAACCGTGCTGATGCTTTTATTGCTTTGCCAGGAGGCTTGGGTACATTGGAGGAAATTTTTATTGTGTTATCTTGGGCGAACCTGAACATACACCAGAAACCAATTGGGCTGTACAACGTTGATGGGTTTATGATTTTCTTTGTGTGTTTCTTGATGATGCTCGGAGAAATGGGTTCATATCAAAACCTTAAAAGAACTCCTATTTACTGCCAGAACTGCTCCAGATCTAAATGACCAACTCATAGCCTATGAACCAAAAGTTGACCCTATCATTTCAAAGATAAATTGGTCCGAGGACGATCGTGGTAAGAGCGTCGGATTAATCTGGATCTTAACCTTTAATTTCTGTAGATTTCAGCTAACCAGGTATTATTTTCTAAACTCTTCTTCTACTGTTTAAGACATTGGGGACAATGTCTCATTTAGGTTTGGGGGAGGGAATTAGTTGATTAGTACCTGTTTTTAGTTTGAGTGTTGTTTTATTTTTAGTCCAAAATTTTTCGAAAAATACAAAAAAATTGAAAAATTTTCAAAAATTACAAAAATATTTTGTGTTTTTTGTATGTTTTATTTGACTAAAAGGTGAAATTGGTGAGAGATAGCTGAGTAAGGAGTTTCCACTCCTGAGACGTATTTCAAACCATTTATTTCAAAACAAGTTAATTTTTGTTTATTTCATTTTGAATTATTTAATTTGTGAATTCTCCATAATACTGACTAAAATGGATCTTCATATGCTCATTGACAGGTATTATCAACATACATAGAAACATACGGACATGAGCTAAATTGAAAAGTTTGTAATATTCAGTGCTCTAGTTTAATTGGAGGAAGCATCTAAAAAGTGATGGAATAAAAAAAAAAAAAAAACCTGAGATCCGAGTTATTAAGTCTGTAAGGGTGTTTTAACACCTAGTGCCCTAAAACCAACTGGTTTGGGAGTCATTGGCCCAAAGCTCGCTACATGGATCAAAGATGCTGCAAAAATATATATATCTGAAGTCTGAGTAATTAAGTCCGTAGGGGTGTCTTAACACCTGGTGCCCTAAAGCCAACTGGTTTGGGAGTCACCGACCCAACACTCGCTACATAGACGGAATGTATTGTATATAAATAAAAAGTCAAAATTCAGAAAAAAAGCAAGAAAAAAAATCAGAAAAATCAGAAAAATTATTCCATTGCTACAAAAAGGTGTGAAATCTGATGGAACTTTAGGACAAAAATATTACTCTCTTATCAACTGCACTTATGACTGTTGTGGGCAAAATGAGTTGATTAATATTTTGTTGGCTGTGTATATGAAGAATGGTAAAAATAATTGGAGAATTTACTTATTCAGTAATTTAGAATGAAACAAAACAACTAGTAACTTGGAGTAGAAGTTTCACCTAATTAGTCACTAACTTCTTTATTCTCTTTTCTCTTGTCTTTTTGCTTTTGTGTGCATTAGTTTCACTACCTTTTTACTTTTGTAAAATGTTGTGGGTATCATTGCTGTAAACCCTCACGAGACTACAACTCGTCCACTAGGGACACCTAGGGGTTTAAAGGCTTGTTGCATATGCTAAATGCAACCGTGATCCCTACGAAAGTGGCTTAGTTAATTTTATTCTATGTTATTTTCGTTTTGCTCGAGGACTAGCAAAATGTTAGGTTTGGGGTGTGATAAGGTGGTATTTATATCATTATTTCTCACTCATTTGACCTAATATTTTGTATTGTTTCTCGAGATTTATGAATTTTGATGTGTTTTGTTGTTATTTTGCAGATAAATAAAGTTTGGATATTCTGGAGGCAATTTGGGGCAAAACCGGAAAAAAAAATGCGTCAAAAGGGATATTTTGGTCTTTTTCGCGTCACGACGCCCGACCTTCAGCGCCGCGACGCCCAGTGTGCGCCGAATCTGCTAACGTGCACCGGGTCAACGGGTCAGAATTGAGAAGTTTGACTTTGCTAAAAACGTGCGCCGTGCCACGTGTCACCATCACATCCAATCTGCTAACGTGCGCCGTGCCACGTGTCATCATCAAATGCTGCCGACACTCAGACTTGCCACGTGTCGCCTGTCATCAGCCATGTCAGCGGTCAAAGAGTCAACTTCGCCATGTGTCACGCAACGTCATCAGCCACGTCACAAGGTCAACCAAGTCAACTTGCCACGTCAGCACGCCAATCACAGCGTGACACGTGTCGCCACGTGTCGCAATCCTATTGTGCCGACAATTGCAACACCACGTCAGCGCCACGTCAGCATGACGTCATCAATGACGTCATCACAATAATTGAGTCTTAGCCGCCTTGCCACGTGTCGCATTAACAGTCAGCCGCCTTGCCACGTGTCGCCTCCTCAGCGTGCCACGTCGAACTGTTCCAGCGTCGCGACGCTGGAAAAACCAAATTTGCCTATAAATTCATATTCAAATTTCAGAATTCGACACCCCATTCTCTCTCTTCTAATCCGTGTAAAAAGAGAATTTCTCTCTCTAGAATCTTTTAGTTTTTAATTTTTTTTTACTTTTGTAATTAATTTTAATTACGTTTTGTAATAATAGTAATTTACTTTCTTTACTTTTTACAGTTTTTACTATTTACCATGAGGAGGTAATTCCCCAGCTAGGGTGAAAGGTAATTCTTTTACTGTTACTATTTAGATTAATCTCCCTAAAAATAATATATTACTATTTAAAATACTGATTAATAAAGGATACCGCTATATTGGTCGGTTGGCAATTCAATTTAATCTGGTTTAAACCTGACTAATCAAGGAAACCGCTATATGGTCGGTTGGTAAGATTATTTTCTGTTGGTTTGAACCTGATTAATCAAGATACCGCCAGATTGGTCGGTTGGTAAATTTATTTGGTTACCGCCTTATGGCTGGATTATGGACAAATATTACCACCTATATGGCTGGTTGGACTTAATTTGACTTAATCAGGATACCGCCAGATTGGTCGGTTGGTAATATTATCACAAGTTTATTATATATTATTTTATGGGAGATATCTAAATTAGTAGTAGTAAAAGTAATTCCTTTTACCTTAGCATTTTATTTCATTTGTAATTTACTTTTCAGCATTTTACTCACCGCAATTACTTTTCAGCATTTCATTTATGTCTTTTAAGTTTTTATTAGCCCTAGTTATGTGTTGTAACTAAATTAGTTATCTGGGGTTGTGATTAATTCAATATCACCGGTTTATAAGGGGTTAGATTATAGTTTGGGTAATATAAAGATTTATTTATTGAGTCTTAATCTTAATACTTTTTAATTAACTGGCCATTAATTAATTTGACTAGGTAAACTTAAAATGAACTAGACATAGGATTTTAAGTTTAAGACCTCAGACTCAATAGCCCACGATCTTCCTTGAGGATAGATAACCCTTTAATAGATTTCCTTACAGGATAAGAATATACCTGTCGGGCGGGGGGTAGCCATAATTGGAACTTAATCTTAATGAATCTAGGTAATTTGGTTGACATAGACATATGATTCAATTGGATTAAATACTGGGTATTTGTAATTGACCATCGGAAGATGCTTTTACATAATTAGTGTTCCAGGTTAATAAATCAATATTTTACCCAACTATAAGTTTACCACTTCATCTTTAAAATGATATTAAAAGAAATCACAACCCTAGATAGTTTTTATATTGAATTTTCTTAAAATCTACTTTCAAACAATTTTATTTACTTGTCTTTAAATTTAGAATCGTCGCCATTTCAAATCAATTAAACAACCTGTTAGATACTAGTAATCATTTGACCTCATAAAATTAATAACTTAGGTATTAAGTCCTCGTGGGATCGATACTTTTTATACTACTTGAACGATACGTACGCTTGCGTTATACGTGTGTGTTTACGCCGGTCAGGATATTATCATGGTCGTCATAATTCATGAGGGTGGATTGAATTATGGACACCGAAATTGATTTCGTGACGGATAAACCTAAACTTAGAGAGTCACATAATATGAAGTGTATCGTTAAGTACTTGGGCAATGCGATATGAATAATACAGATTATTCAAAATACTTCATCGGATAACTGAGTTAATCCGAATCGTTTTAATAGTTAAATGATAACACATGCATTTGGGGATTTTAAACCATTAATATTTTTGTATATTTTTATTTGATACATAATACGATTAGATACAATTAATTATTCGTCAAATGAGATTTTGATGCATGCCTAAATATATGTATTGTTACTTATTGTAAACAAAATACATATATAATAATAATTATATTAATTGATTATTGGATATTTAATTGTTAAAATATTTATATGATTAATAATAAACTTTTTTCATAAATGTTATGAAATTTGTCCAATTATTATGTGGTTCACATGGCATAATTTAATTAAACTTTATTTGTCCAATTTTGATTGGTTAGTATAAAGTTTAATATAATTTAATTTCATTAAATTTCAAAAATGCCAAAAATACCCCCTAGGTCGGCAACTTCACTTTAAATTAAAAAAATTTGTTTCTTTTTCCATTCTTTTTAACCATGGTCGAACCTCAGCCAAATAAGATCTCTCAAATTGGTTTGTTGAGACAAGAAAGAAAAGGAAGAAAAAATCGAGGAAAGCTTTAAGGAATTAAGGAATTAAGGTAATTCTATATCTCTTTAAGCTTGAAAACATGTTTCTTGTTTTCTTGACGACTTAGTATGATTCTAGGGTTTCCTTTTCTTTATGAATTTGCGGTTTTTGGTTGTAGTGGATGGAATTGGAAGTGTTGGCATGTGTGATGTAGACTTTGGATGATATTATTGTAATAATACTCCAATTTGATCATTTGATGACATGTTGCCATTGTAGAGTGTTATGAACCCTCTTGTAATGCCTAGAATTATTCTTGGGTGGTTCATGGGTGGTGACTTTAGTTGGTGTTGTGATTAATTAGATTAATGTTAAGAAAATTGGATTTAAAGCATGAAATTTGATAATTTTATGTTCTGGATCAGATCTTGAATTGATTCTATTTTGGTGATTAATTAATGTCATTTTAATGTATTGGATGTGTTTTGGGTGTTGGAACAATTATCAGAAAGTGTTTCGGGGTTGAAAAAAGCGAAAACGGTCAAAAACGGCATTACCGGGTGATTGAACAAACCGGGTGACGGCGGTCCAAACAGTGAATTTGTCACTGTTCGGGCAGCTCATGAAGTGCCCTAACACTATTGGGCTGACATAGGCAGTCCCTATAAGTGTTGGGTGGTCGGTTCGGTCAAAACGTATTTTAAGCTATTTTGCGGAAAAACATTTTCGTAAAAGTTTCGCGATGTTTCTTAATTGTATATGTCGTTATTTGATAGCGAATAAATAGGTTAGGCTAAATATGAATAAATTATTCATATTAGATATTGAATAATCTATTCGGTAATTTTGAAAATTTTTTGAAATTACGATTTCTTCCCAAACCGCGCTTCCACTGTGCCCATCGCCCGAAACCCCAACAATATATTCCATCTATGTAGCGAGCTTTGGGCCAGTGACTCCCAAACCAGTTGGCTTTAGGGCACTAGGTGTTATGAAACCCTTAAAGACTTAATTACTCGGATTTCAGATATATATATATTAGTTTTTTGCCCGTGCCTACGGCACGGTGTTACAGTATTTGGCCCGTGCTTACGGCACGGTGTTACAGTATTTTCTTGTGCCTACGGTACGGTGTTACAGAATTAAATGATTTTATTTTTAATTAAATGATGCCCGTGCCTACAACATGGTGTTACAGTATTTGGCCGTGCCTACGGCACAATGTTACAGTATTTGCCCGTGCCTATGCACGGTGGTTACAGAATTAAATGATTTTATTTTTAATTAAATGATTTTATTTTAACTTTCTCTTTTTTTAATTTGAAATTTTGAAAATTTTGACCATTTTCATCGATTAATTCACTTTCTTTCCTCCAATTACCATGAAATGATCTGGGCCGTCAATTAAGCACAAAAAGAGAGCCGTTGGATACACTCTCTTTCCTCCAACACCATTCTCCTTTATTATATAGATATATATATATATATATATATATTATATATATATATATATATATATATATATATATAGTTTATAACGTCTTCCATCCATGTAGCGAGCTTTAGGCCAGTGACTCCCAAACCAGTTGGTTTTAGGGCACTAGGTGTTAAAACACCTCTACGGACTTAATTACTTGGACTTAAACTAGAACACTGATATTACAAACTTTTCACTTACAATCATATTCGTATGTTACCATGTATGTTGATAATACTTGTCAACTAAGCATATGAAGATCCAATTTAGTCAGTATTATGGAGAATTCACAAATTAAATAATTCAAAAGGAAATAAACAAAAAATAACTTGTTACGAAATAGGTTGAGATACGTCTCAGGAGTGGAAATTCCTTACACAGCCATCTCACACCAATTTCACACCTGATTAGTCAAGTTAAAAACACAAAAACAACAAAAAAATTTTAATTTTTTTTTCGATTTTTAAAACTTTTGACTAAAAATCGAATAATAAAAACTAGATACTAGTTAACTATTCCCTCCCCCAAACCTAATGAGACATTGTCCCCAATGTCTTAAAAAGTAGAAGAAGAGTTTAGAAACAGTACCTGGTTAGCTAAAATTCTACATCTAAAAACAAGATTAAAGGTTAAGATCCAGATTTATCCGACGCTTCTTACCACGATCATTATCAAACCAGTTTATCTTGGAAAGGATAAGGTCAATTTTGTGTTCAAAGGCTAAAATTTGGTCAATTAAATCATTGGCAGTTCTGGCAATGAAGAGGATTTCTTTTACAGGTTTTGATACGACCCACCCATTTCTCCGGGCATCATCAAGAAACACACAAAGAAAATCATAAAATCAATCAGCATTAAACAGTCCCATCGGTTTCTGATGTATGTTCAATTTCGTCCAAGATAGTACTGTAAAAATTTCCTCCATCGTACCCAAGCCATCTGGAAAAGCAATAAAAGCATCAGCACGGTTAATCATTTCTACCAGTCGTTCAGACATGCCTGGTACGATAAGTTCCTCTCTGTTTGATGAACCTATAAGATTCGCCTCTGCCAAGGTTTTGGGATAATTCCCAGAACTTGACTACCTCCTTTCATGTACGACCCTTGAAAAATACCCCATTAGTCCAAGATTGCCACCACCATATACTAGGTGCATATTCCTTTTAGCTATGACTCGACCCAATTATTGTGTTGCCGCTACGAATTCTGGTTTAGAACCAGCACTAGTACCGCAAAACACACAAATGTTTACAACTCATCTTCTTGAAGTTGCTTCCATATTTTTTTATGTATTTTTTCTGAAGTCTGGATGCCTTCAAGAGTGCAATGATGAGTTGAATTTATAGAACCTGAAAAAAGGGTGAGTAGTAATAGCACTAGTACCTGCCAAATGACAATTATTAGCTAAACAGTAAAATATATCGTGAAACTAAAAAAGTCTAGATCTTGTCGGAGAAAATAAAACAAAATAACAAAACAAATCACAATTATTAGATAAATACAAAGAGATAATAATATTTACAAGAAGTAACGGCTTGAATGACGTCTATGTGTTAGGGACAAGTTTCCTATCCAATTTTCTTATAAATTGGCAAACAAGGTCTTTTAGAGTCTGATTCCCGAGACTTAAATGTTGTCTTTCTTTTTGGAATTGTGCATGTAACATGTGAATTGCGTGATTCACATATCCACTGGGATGCGTCTCAAGAGTCAATGATATGTCATCCAAAGACTCCTTACTCAAGCCATCCCTAATGAATTTAATATTATCTTCACGGTTATCAGACATCATTCCTAAAAAATGACAAAGAGTATTACATGTCATGCGTGCACATTTATAGCAAACACCCATTCTTTTAGCTCTTCTCTTTTTAGCATAGGTGCTTCTTCCTAAACCAGACAGATATGACACAAAAGAGTCAGAGGACTCACCTGCCAATCGGACCCGTGCTTTAATAATCCAACGAATGTCGTTAGGAATACCTTTGATCATTAGAAGTCTCATTCGTTCCAAGCGAGCTTTGAAGACTTTCATCAGAGAGTTTTGAGGAAAAGAAGGAAATTGCTTGTGAAGATTTGCGAGAACGTCTTCCATCCTGAAATGTGACTTACCTACAAAAATTAAACACACCAAAATTAAACACACCAAATCTAAATATATACATAATTTGCATGGGTTGCCTCAATGCTAGCATTAAGTTTAACATCGTCAGCTAGACATGACTGCCCGAACGTTAGGCTAGATCTGAAAGTGTGACATTTTCTTTTTGTCGCTCAAATGATTCTCCCCAATAGTGCTTGACACACTTGCTTTTAACCTTGAATGTTTTATTGGAGTTTGGATCATGTAACTCAACGGCTCTATCTGGTAAAACTTGGGTGATTAAAAATGGACCTGACCACCGTACTTTTAACCTCCCAGGGAAAAATTTCAACCTTGATTTGCTGAACAATACCAGCTGCCCCGGTTCCAGTTGTATGCGCACTAATTTCTCATCATTTCTCTTCTTGACCTTTTCTTTGTAAAGTTTGGCATTCTTTAAAGGCTGTATGTGAAATTCCTCCAATTCGTTAAGTTGGTGGAACCATTTCTCTTCAGTTGCTTGCAGTTCAAGATTTAACTTGTTCAGTGTGCAGTACACTTTATCTTCAAGCTCCACAAGCAGATTGCATGCTTGAAGTTTGTCAGTTGAGCTTTGCATTTCATCAGAGTTCTGGATGGTGCTATCTATTACTTAAAGTCTGAAACATTCCTCATTCCTTTCATCATTCGGGAATCGCATGGCTTTGAAAACATTGAATTTTACTTCTTGGTCATGTACCCTCATAGTTAGTTCTCATTTTTGTATATCAATAATGGTTTGACCTGTAGCCAAGAATGGTCTCCCGAGGATGATGGGCACGTCTTCGTCTTCCTCCATGTCAAGGATAATAAAGTCTGTTGGGAGAATGAGTTTGTTGACTTTGACCAACATATCTTCAACTACACCTCTCGGAAATGTGACCGATCTATCAGCAAGTTGCAGAGAGACTAAGGTGGGCATTTCTTCTCCAATTTGCAGATTCTTGTAAATAGAAAAAGGCATCAAGTTAACACTAGCACCTAAATCACATAAAGCCTTACCGAAGTTATGTTCTCCAATAGTGAAAGGGATCATGAAACTGTCATGATCTTTTAACTTTGGGGGAAGCTTCCTCTGAATGATGGCGCTGCATTCTTATGTCAATGCTACTATCTCGTAATCTCCCAATCTTTGCTTTCGTGTAAGGATGTGTTTCATGAATTTGACATAGCTGGGCATTTGTTCCAACGCTTCTGCAAATGGAATGTTAATATGCAGCTTTTCAAAGATCTCCAGGAATCGAGCAAACTGCTTGTCTAGTTTGTTTTTTTGGAGACGATGTGGAAAAGGTGGAGGTTGAGTGAATATTTCTCGATCATTTGATTTGCCTCTTTTTCCTCCATCTGTTGATATGCTTCGCTGCTTTATTTTGGAACTTCCTCAATAGTTGCGTTGACTCCAATTTTTGTTGATTTTAGTACCACTTTTCAAAGTGATGGCATGACATTGCTCCTTCCCCCTATTCCTTGGATTTTGTTCTGTGTTGCTAGGAAGGTTTCCTTGCGGTCTGTAACTCTGAGCATTAGCCAGTTGTCTTATTTGATTTTCCAGTGCCTTTATAGAAGAAGATTGGCTTTGAAACATAATATCATATGTTGCTTGTTGATTTTTCAACATGGCAAATACTTCTGCTATTCCTTGTTCTTTTTCATACTCCTGGCCTTTGTTCTGCTGTTGGAATCCTGGTGGTGGATTGTTCTTTTGCCCTGATTTGTTATTCCATGCGGAATTGGGATGATTCCTCCAACCTGGATTGTAGGTGTTGGAATATGGATTGTTCCACTATCTGTTGAAATTGTTGACATAATTCACCGTCTCATCATGTTGGTTGTAATATTCTGACTCTGGTGCTCCTCCATATGGTGAACTTGTGGATCCAGCATCAACCTTTATGTCAAGAGTATCCAGACTCTTGCAAATCTGATCCAGCTTGGCACTCAATGCTATGTTGGCTCCAACTTCATAAATTCCAGCAATTCGTTGGATCATGCTCCTTTCTGTTGGCCACAAAGAATTATTGTTGGCCATTTCTTCAATTAGGTCCCACGCCTGATCTTTTCCTTTTTCCATTAAAGCACCTCCAGCAGCAGCATCAATTATGGTTATCATTAATCCAGAAAGTCCATTGTAGAAGGTTTGGACTTGTAGCCATTTCGCAATCTCATGGTGAAGACATTTTCTGAGCAAATCCTTGTATTTTTCCCAAGCTTCGCAGAGGGATTATGAATCATGTTGCACAAAGGATGTGATGTCATTCCTCAGCTTTGTAGTTCTGGCTGGGGGAAAGTATTTTGCATGGAATTTGGTGGCTAGAGTGTTCCAAGTTGTGATGGAACCTGCTGGTAGTGAGTGTAGCCAAGCCTTAGCTCTGTCTTTCAAAGAATATGGAAAACACGCAGTCTCATTGCTTCTTCAGCCGCTCGGTTATAGTTGAAAGTGCCGCAAACTTCCAGGAAGTTGCTGATGTAGGCATTAGGATCTTCAGTTGCATTCCCCCAAACTGAACTGACTACTATATCATCTGAATGCATGTTTTGATGTCACACGTATTTACTGGTAAGGGAGGAAGTATAATACATGAAATGAATCCGTCAACCACTGGAATAGTTATGGCTCGAATGGGAATTGGTGGTGCAACTTCCAGAGGTTCAGGTTCCATGTTGATGATTGCTTCTTGACCTCTCGCCTTTCCTTTCTCAACTGTCTGATTGTTCTTTCAATTTCTGGGACAAGTGGTCGGATTTCAAAGCTTCTGGTTTTTCTCATTTAGTGTATGAGAACCTGAAACACAAGAAAACAAAAATAATAAGTAATAAAAAATTAGACTTAAGTAAATGTATCTAACCCCAAAATTAATAGTAAAAGATAAATAAGTCCCCAACAATGGCGTCAAAAACTTGATCGGCGTGATCACACACGTATAACGCAAGCGCACGTATCGCTCAAGTAGTATAAAAAGTATCGATCCCACGAGGACTTAATACCTAAGCTATTAATTTATGAAGCCAAATATTTACAAGTATCAAATAGATTGGTTGTTGATTGGATGATGATTTTTAAACTAAAAAAGTAAATAAAATAATACGAATGTAAATTAAAGGAAAATTCAATATTATTAAACTATCTATGGTTGTGAATCCTTCCAATATGTTTTAAAGATGAAGTGGTTATCTCATGTTTGTGCAATATATTGGTTTATTAGCCTAGAACACGAAATTATGCAAAAGCCTCTGTCGATGGTCAGATGCAAATACCCAGTGTAACCTAATTAATCATAGGTCTATGTTAATCAAGTTACCTGAAATCATTAAGATTAAGTTCCATTTGTGGCTACCCGTGTCCGACAGGTATATGTCTATCCTGTAAGGAAACCTATTAAGGGGTATCTAATCCTTAAAGGAGATCGTGGGCTATTAAGTCTAATTCTGAAACCTTAAATTCCTCCGTCAAGTTTATTTTAAGTTTACCAGATCAATCTTATTAATGACCAGTTAACAAGAAGCATTAAGCTTAAGACTTAATAAATAAACCTTTATATTACCCAAGATACAAAATAACCCATTATAAGCCGGTGATATTGGAATTCATCACAACCCCAGATAATATGTTTAGTTACAAAACATACTTAGGATTACTAAACACTTAAATAAACAAAACATCATAAAAAAAATAACTTGGAGATAATAAAAGTAAAATTATAATAATGAAAGAAAATGATGGGGGTTAGAGGATCAACTTTTAATATTTCAAAAATTAGAAATCTCCCTTATTGTCAATGTTTACCGATTAATTAATTATATTTAACCAGACAATAAAGCTGGTAATTCCATTTGTCTCAATTAAATCCAACCGACCATATAGGCAGTAACAAGGTTATTACCTATACCGACCATATAGACGGAAACTGCGTCTGAAATGTAAAACCGACCATATAGGTGGTAAATACGGTTGTCACCTATACCGGCCATATAGGCGGTAACTAATTAATCTAAATTTCAATTAAAATAAAGGAGATTAATCTAATTTATTCTATTAAAAGTCTCACATTTTCACCCCCAGCAAAATGAGATTACCTGCTCATGCTGTAAATGAAAACAAACAAAATGTTATTAATTAAATAAAAATAAAATACAAGAAAACTGAAATAAATATACAAGACACTTTCCTTTAGGTTTTCACGGAGAAATTCCTCCAAAGAAATCATGAAAAATTTACAAAGTTTAGCTTGGTATTTATAGGCAAATCTAAAGGCTTCCACCAATTTCTTCACCAATTTCTCTGTTGGGTTTTCTAAGTCTTCCCAAGATCAATTAAGCAATGAAAACATGTCTGCGGAAATACTCACTTTGATCAGATTTGCGATGCGATGAAACACAAAATTTCTTCAAGCTTTTCCTCCATGGATGACTCTCGGCCAAGCTTCTTCTTGTGCTTTCCAAGCTCCAAGATTTGTGTGTGATTCCATGCTCATGAGTGGGTTCCCTATCACCTTGTAAGACTCCTTCGGTGTGCTAGCACTTGGAAATTTGCCACAAAATTCCCTTAAGCTTCTTCTATCTCTCGGCCAGCCAAGAAATGAGAGAAAAAATGGCCCTTGGCCGAATGAGGGAGAGAGAGAGGAAGAGAAGAAGTTGAGTTGTGTATTGGTTATTTTGATTTCAAAAATCTAATACCAAATTACCATTTTCCAAAAAGGTACAAGGCATTTAAGCCTTCCAACTACTCACATCATTCAAAAGTGACATCCATCACATCACTCAAAGTTGATGTGACTTACATCACAAGAATGACTAATGATGTGACGCGTGATGTGACTTGTGGGCTCCACTTGATTCGAAATGCGAGTGGGCCGCAAACACTCCTGGGCTCGGGTTCGCTAATTCCGAATTAACGAATTTTCCGTTGCGACGTAAATTAAATCAATTAATTAAATAATTATGCCTAGCAAAATTACTATTCACGTCGCTAGCGAATTAATTCTAAATTAACTCGTTTATCCGAATTAAAATCCAATTTTAATTCCGCGTGGAAATCTAATTTCGTATAATATATCGAATAATTATTTTATCGATTAATTCCAAATTATTCGTTCTCTCTCTTTAAATAATATTTTATCCCAGATAAAATATCTCCGCAATTAATCCTAGATTAATTTTCTCTCTTTAATAATTAATCCCAGATTAATTATGCCCGAGTCTTACGTCATCAGTGAATCTTCGGGAAGCGACCCATGAGATCCCCGGATATGTTGGCAGTAAATCCGGTCGTCGGACTATCCGAACACGTACATACCTAGTACTACGTTTTTACCGATTTACAAGACATGGTTGGCTTCTAGCAAAGCACCGTGCCTACCCAATTATCCAGAAATATTCTTAAAGGAATACGTAATCTATATCAGGTGTAGTATACGTAGTTTTGCGTATTGCTATCCAGTATCGGATGTCACGTGCTAGACCTGGGGCTGGAATTGTGTCTGCCCCGTACGAAGCATATTTCGGATCTCTGGTAACTAGTCTCTATAATCGGATAATCATGACCTAGTCATATTATCCTGATGACTGCAGTAAAGTACTAAAGAGTACTAGTTCCGTATTCTGCGTGATCATCATCTCCATATGACTGGAGTGATACTTCCTTCTCGACATCACACCCAATGCACTACGATTCTCAATATACCCAGAAGAGGCGTACACAGAACCGTTTAAAGCCCTGGACGACGAAAACCAAAGTACATTGATTGTCGCAAGTATTAGCGGTGCAAGTCTCAGGTTAAGACCAAATACACCTACTCTGATTCGGACTTCCATAGACACATAGTCATACTACCAATGGAATTTCGAGGGGTCTATCCAGAGCGAAGCTTTTTCCGTACCATCGGTAAACACAACCTCCTATTACACTTGCATGAGTATCCAATACCCAAATATATGAGAACTATGCCGTTATGCTCCCAAAACACGTACAAGTGCAATACTAGTTTATTCCGCATTATCGATGTCTAATCTCGATAATACTCCGACTAGGGATGTTTTAATGATTAAACCTTCATGGATTGATACTGTCTCATATCTTATCAATCCTAAACTAATCATATGGACTTTTATCATTTATATATCCCGGTAATCTAATTACAAATGATAAAAGAGCAATTTCCTTTGTCACATAGTTAATTTGTACAACAACACCATGTTCTGTACAAATAGTGATGCTATGGGTCATAATTGTCCAACAATCTCCCACTTGGCCTATAGCCAATCACTCAAGTGTCCTACACCTAAAATATGTACGGTCCGCTCAAACTTCTGCTGAGAAAACTGCTTTCGTCAGCGGACTTGCAAAGTTATCATCTGATGCGATTTATTCGATCATCACATCGCCACGATGTATGATCCGAACGAATCAGATGAATAGTTAAAGTGTATACTCGGATCGTTGAAGAGACCATTAATTCTTTAGCCTGTGCTGTAGCCTAGCTCAGCTGCTAAGAGAACTACTCCTAATCTGATTAGGATTATTAAGATCCAAAGTGCTTCTATTGCTGCCTCAGCTGCAGCAATATTCCGCTTTTGTTGTTTATTCGGCAATAATATATTGCTTGGAAGATCTCCAGCTCACTTTTCCTTTATTCAAACTATATAGTACCTTTATTTCGACTTATAGTCGTTTTTATCGGTTAGGAAACTTGCAACGGTGAACCCAGTCACTTCAAGTTCTCCTTCTCCACAATATAAGAAAGCATCCTTAGTTCGTCTAAGATACTCAAGGATGTTCTTAACATCAATCCAGTGACCATCACTTGGATTGGCCTAATTGTGACTCCATATGCTCAAAGCATATGAGACACCAGGTCGCGTATATTTATTACAATGTACGTGTTCTCGGAGAGTGCCAACAACTTTTAGATCTATCCCATACATCTTATTCCTAGAATAAAGGTTGTTTCTCCAAGAATTCTACGAAGAATTTTTATGAAAGCCAAGCTTTCACCGATTGTATTATGGGAATATCATTTCCAAGAAATGACATGTCATCTTTATATAGGACAATCACTGTCAGTGCGCTCCCACTAACCTCCTTATATACACAAGAATCATTATCGTTTTGAATTAAATCATATACTATTATGATCACATCAAAACGCTGGATCCAAGAACGCAATGCTTGCTTCAATCCATAAATGGATCGATTTAACTTGCAAACCTTGTTTGCTTGTTTTGGTACGAAAAAACCGTCAGGATGTTGTAAACATCCTCCAAAAGGTTTCCGTTTAAGGAAAGCGATTTTGATGTTCAACTGCCATATTTCATAAATGAAATATGCAACATCAGCAAGCATTATCCAAATGGATTTAACCATGGCAATGAGTAAAAGGTTTCGTCGTAATCTACACAATGTTGATAACGATAACTTTTCGCTACAAGCCTAGCTTTGTACGTTCGTATGTTGCAATCCATGTATATCTTCCTTGAAGACTAATTTAGTACCAATAGGCACAATGCCTTCCGGTACAACAACCAGTGTCCAAACTCGGTTGGCATACATGGAATCCATTTCGGACTTCATGGCACTTTGCCATAATAGGGAGTCGATACCTTGTATCTCTTCCTCATACGTAGTCAGTTCGTATTCCTCAATAAGATTGATATCTTAATGAGGTGAGATCAGAAACCCATACCTCCCAGGTTGTTTTCTGACTCTTTCCGACTTGTGCGGTTCTTATGTATTCGAAGATTATGGTACAGTTTCATCCTTGATGAACTGTTTGTGTTCAATTTAAGGAATCGGTGCCTAGAGCAGTATTACTGTGATTTTCATCGAGTTTTACTTTCCTCCCACTTACCACTGGATATTGGTATTCCTCTTAGGAAAACCGCATGGCGAGCAACAATTACATTGTTCTCTTGTGAGTTGTATAAGTTTTATACTTTGGTATCCCTAGGATAACCAACAATTTAGGCACTTATCCGATTTGGGTTTTAGTTTGGTATCATCCAAACATATGTCTAGCATTCCCAAATCTTCAGAAATGAGAAAACCCGGTTTCTTTCCTGTTCATATCTAATATGAAGTCTGTCAAACAGATTTTCATGGAACCTTATTCAAAATAAGTTTTGCACTGTTTAATATGTATCCTTAGAAGGAAAATGGTAGCTCAGAGCGACTCATGATTAACCTAACTATGTCCAACAAAGTTCGGTTTCTCCGTTCGGACACACCGTCAAATTGAGGTGTTCCTGGAGGAGTCCATTATGAAAGAATACTATACTCTTTCGGGTAATCGAGAAACTTATTGCTTAAGTATTTCCATCACGGTCTAACCGTGATGGTTAATACTTTAGTCGATCTGTCTGTCTACTTCGTGTCGAAACTTTAAAAGTTTCTGATTTTGTTTCAAAAGAAACAGATAACCATAACGCGATGCCACATCGTAAAGGTTACGAAGTATTCATATCCACCTCTAGCCTAGCTAGATATGGCCCACTACTCACGTACCACTATGAACTAGGGCTAACAGATCGGTGGCTCTTACACTTTTACCAAGTAAATAGTGTTTTAGGAACTTTGCCCAATAAACTATATTCGTAGATATTTGATTAGGATCAAATCCGTCTTAGTACCCACTCTCTGAAAGTGTGGATATACGAGTCTTGTTTAATGTGTCCCAGACAACAATGCCACATATAAGTCTCAACTGATTAAATCAATTTGAGCTATTTGTTTGTCATGTTATACGTTTGAGATTTATTTATATTCAAAATATAAATTGTTATTCACGTCTAATGTGTTTATCTCAATGTCATCTTTATAAAATAAAACACTTTAGTGTTCTAGAATATAATGGTATACCCGCAACGAGTTATACTCTGATATAGGAATGTTTCTAGTCAAACTAGGTACATTTTAACAGTTTCCTAATTTAAGTACACACCCGAAAGGTAGTTCCTAAACTTAGGTTTCTACGGTTAAAAACAGCGACTCTCATCCCATTTTCAATTCGCAGATCAATCTCTACTGAAGTCAGTATCCTGCTCATCAGCAGATTCTGCACAACAGTACATATTATGTACCACATCTAGTATCAAAATCCAATTTTGAAACCAGTAGTGAACATGTTTATGACCACATGTTGGGTTTTCTCTAAGGAAAATGGTAGCTCAGAGCGACTCATGATTAACCTAACTATGTCCAACAAAGTTCGGTTTCTCCGTTCGGACACACCGTCAAATTGAGGTGTTCCTGGAGGAGTCCATTATGAAAGAATACTATACTCTTTCGGGTAATCGAGAAACTTATTGCTTAAGTATTTCCATCACGGTCTAACCGTGATGGTTTAATACTTTAGTCGATCTGTCTGTCTACTTCGTGTCGAAACTTTAAAAGTTTCTGATTTATGTTTCAAAAGAAACAGATAACCATAACGCGATGCCACATCCGTAAAGGTCACGAAATAATCATATCCACCTCTAGCCTAGCTAGACATGGGCCCACTTACGTCACTATGAACGAGGGCGAATAGATCGGTGGCACTTGTACTTTACCAAGTAAAAGGTGTTTTAGGCACTTTGCCTAATAAACTAGATTCGTAGACATTATTTGAATATGATCAAATTCGTCCTAGTATCCACTCTTCAAAAGTGTGGATATACGAGTCTTGTTTAATGTTCCCAGACAACAATGCACAAATAAGTCTCATCTGATCAAATCAGTTTGAGCTATTTGTTTGTCATGTTTACGTTTGAGATTCATTTATATTCAAAATATAAATACTGTTATTCACGTCTAATGTGTTATCTAAATGTCATCTTTATAAAATAAAACACTTTAGTGTTCTAGAATATAATGGTACCCGCAACGAGTTATACTCTGATATAGAGATAATGTTTCTAGTCAAACTAGGTACATTTTAACAGTTTCCTAATTTAAGTACACACCCGAAGGGTAGTTCCTAAACTTAGGTTTCTACGGTTAAAACAGCGACTCTCGTCCCATTTTCAATTCGCAGATCAATCTCTACTGAAGTCAGTATCCTGCTCATCAGCAGATTCTGCACAACAGTACATATTTATGTACCACATCTAGTATCAAAATCCAATTTTGAAACCAGTAGTGAACATGTTTATGACAAACATGTTGGGTTTTCTCTAAGGTCTCAAGGATAATTATCAAGCAAGAAACATCATGTGAATACATCAAAGAAGTTACGGAATACTTACATTGATCGGTTGAGCGATGCGAAGAACAAAATCATCAAGCTTTTCCCTCCTAGAGCTCACGGCTTTGACTGGTTTTTGCTCATCCAAATTCGGCCATGGATCTCCACTTGTGAGCTTGGAATCACCACATAAAGCTTGGAGCTTGATGGAGATCCATGGCCGAATTTGGAGGAGCAAAAACCAGTCAAAGCCGTGAGCTCTAGGAGGGAAAAGCTTGATGATTTTGTTCTTCGCATCGCTCAACCGATCAATGTAAGTATTCCGCAACTTCTTTGATGTATCCACATGATGTTTCTTGCTTGATAATGATCCTTGGGACCTTAGAGAAACCCAACAATGGTATCAGAGCCATTTGAGCATGAAACTTTTTAGGGTTCAAATTGGGTAAAATCAATTTGAGCATGATTTGATGAAATTGTTTGATTGAGTATGCTTGAATGATGTTTAATTGAAGTTGGATTGGATCAATTTCATGAAAATTTGATTGGATCATTTTTTGCCCAAAAAGTAGGCTTGGTCGAATCTTCATAATGCCCTAATATAATGGTATTTTTTGTTTCTTTGATCATTGGATGACTTGAAACAATTGGGAAATGTTGATTTGTAATTCAATTGGATTGAAAACTAAATCGGATTATATAACCCCAAATGCCGTGAGTATTGAAGCATGAAATGGGTTTGATTTTTGATTAAAATGTGTTGGACATGTTTTGATGTAAATGAGCATAATTAATTAGGCTAATTGATGTTTTGGAAATGTTAATTTGGGTAATTAATTATGGCTTACACTTTGGTTAATTAAGTTATAAAAATTGGAATTTGATAATTTAATTAATTGGGCTTATTTTGGAATTGGGCCTTAAAAGTTGTTATTGGGCTTAATGGGCTTGGTTGTACCAAGATTGGTTTAGGCAAATTGGTTGGATCCAATTGGGCCCAAAACCATTTCCATAAAGTCCAATTATGACTTAATGGACCTTTAATATTAATTGGGCCTAATGGGCCTAAATTGGTTTTTTGGCAAATAAGGGTGATTCCTTAAATGGGCTTTGTTATTTGGGTTTGACCCATGTTGACCAAAAGTTCATGCCTTAAGAAATTAATTAAAAGCCCATTTGACTTTAATTAAATTGACATTGGATGTTAATCGGGCTTTGAGACCCGTAACGATTAGATTTGGAATCTAAGTCGTAAAGGTACATTATAAATTGTAATATTTAATTTGGAATTAAATAAATGAATTAGTATTAAATACAAATTAAATTGGATTTAATGTTGTAGTTTAATTTAATTCAAGAATTCTTACTTTGAGTACTTATTCGCAAAACGAATTTGACTCGCGCAAAATCAAATCGTTGTTTGAACATTGGATGGTCATTAATATTCAGATTAATTAATTGGATTAGATTGATTGAGGTCTGTGTACGCCTATGCTGGGTATATCGAGAATCGTTAGTGTGTTGAGTGTGATGTCAAGACGAAAGTATCACTCCAGTCATATGGAGATGATGGTCACGTAGGATACGGTACTAGTACTCTTAAGTACTGCAGTCATCTGGATAAAATGACAAGGTCAGGTTTATCCGATTATAGAGACTAGTTACCAGACATCCGACATGTGCTTCGTACGGGGCAGACACAATTCCAGCCCCAAGCCTAGCACGTGATCATCCGATACTGGATTGACATACGCAATACTACGTATACTACGCCAGATATAGATCCTTTATTCCTGTAAGGATATTTCTGGAGAATTGGGTAGGCTTGGTGCTTTGCTAGAAGCCAACCTTGTCTTGTAAATCGGTAAGACATATTACTTCGTACTTACGTGATCGGATAGTCCGACGACTCGATTTACTGCCAACATATCCGGGGATCTCATGGGTCGCTTCCCAAAGATTCACCGATGATGTATGACTCGCACTTTTAATTATTCTGGGATTAATTATATGAGAGAGAAATTAATCTGGGATTTATCGCGGAGATATTTTATCTGGGATAAAATATCAATAAAGAGAGATAACGATTAATTTGGAATTAATCGGTTAAATTAATATATTCGATACATTAATCGAAATTGGATTTCGACGCGGAATTAAAATTAGATTTTAATTCGGGCAAACAAATTAATTTAGAATTAATTCGTTAACCACGTGAATAGTAATGATGCTAGGCATGATTATTTAATTAAATTAGATTTAATTACGACGCAACGGAAAATTCGTTAATTTGGAATTAGCGAACCCGAGCCCGGGATTATTTGCGAGCACATTCACATTTCGAATTCGAGTGCGGCACACAAGTCAAATCAAGCGTCAAATCGCTAGTCGCTTCTAGCGTCACATCATTCGTCAATCAAGTGATAGATGTCTTTCACTTTGAGTGATTGACGCCAGTCACTATTCATTGATGATGGAGTGATGGAGTGATGTGTGTGGTTGGAGCCATTAAGGCTTGACTTTTTGAAAGCCAAATTCATGCTAAATGAATTTGAAATTAACAAATGTGTATTAGATACACTTTTGGCAACCAACAACATAATTTATCTTCTCTCTTTCTCTCTTCATCTCACGCCCATGGAGGATTTTTTCTTCTAGTTTTGGCAGTGAACTGCCGCGAGTCAACAGAAAATGAGAAGCAAGTGTGGTGATTTTTGTGGCAAAAATCACAAGAGCTAGCACTCCGAGAGACACGCGAAGGTGATAGGGAAGTCTACCCATGAGCCGGGAATCATTTGACGAAGTGTAACATCCCAGATTTTCAGGACTATTCTAGAAGATTCATGGAACAATATTGTAGTCTCGGAGCATGATGATAATGAAGAATAACAGTTCAAGCGATGTAATTTGAGTAAGAATAATAGATTATGAATATTCGTCCCGTTGGAAAACGTGTGGGATCAAAGTCAGTTACGCGATTTTAGTAATACGAATAAAGATTACAGTTTTGGCCACAGAATTTGCAAACGAACTCCGATCGAGTTGGTTCTTGAACCATCGGACTCGTTTTTCCGAGACAAACAACTTTCGTGTTGAACACATTTCGAGAATCGCATCAGAAGGGCTTCAAATGTGATGATTTCCGAAAGTACCCTTATTAGTGGGGTCATATTGGTAATTTTCGGATTTGGATATTTTTATTATTATTATTATTATTTATTATTTCAGCTTATACAGAATAAGAAAGAGAAGAAAGACAGAGAGCAGGCGAGAGAAAAGAAAGAAAGAGAGCAGAGAAGTTTTAGGTCCCGATCCGTCCGATCCGTCTTCAATTCGCGACCGAGCCTTTAAGGAAAAGTGTAGATCCCGTCGAGAGGATCATTTTGGTGGTGGTTTCATCTTGGGAAACTTCCAATTTTTGAAGAGATCTCGGTAAGAAACTTTTTAATGGTATCAGAGCCCAGGGTTCATAGATTCTGTAGACACTTCATTTTCTTGATTAGTTATTCTATGTCTTCTAGCGGTTGACATCTTTCATGTGTTTTCAGATGCCTCCGCGTCTCAGAGTTCGAGGTGCAGGTCGAGTCCATACTCGTAGGTTAGCAGATGTTGGCAAACCTTCTAGGGCACCTCCAGTTGATGATGAGGTTAATTCTTATGATGGGGATAACCTTTTGAAGGGAACCTGATTCCGTTGTAAGAGATTCGCTAGCCACGATTTTCGGAGATGGTACTCCAGTTCATCATCTTCCAGTGGTTTCGACAGTTGCCCCATCGTTATTCCTATAGCTGAATCTGACGTGATTTCTATGATTGTACCTAACATGAACCTTCTGTCGCAGTTATAACATCGTTATGAGTCTGTAGGTCGAAGACATTAGAACTTTGGTATTTAAGAGATGAGAAAGAAGACCTTATTGATAATCATATTTGATTAATCAATATTTATGATTACATTATGGAATATAACAACTGGGTTGTGTAGCAAGGACAGGATCATCTTCGAATTGATAATCTTCCCATTGACGTTTTGCGCGTAGAGACATTGGAATGAGGCCGTCGATGATTTGAATTTCGAGACTGTCAGGAAACTTGATTTTGTTGTAGCCTTGAACGATACTTCTATGTGACTCTTCGATAGTAGTGAAGAGTTGCCAATCTTTATCGTTAGTATTGCTTTCTAGACTTCGACGGACTGAGTCTGCGGAAAGAGCTCTAAGATCACAGGAATGATGGGAAGTAATCTCTTCTGGGAAAATATCATCGTATCCATAGTAAAATCTAAGTTTCGGTCTAGATGGCCAACAAGTGAGTCTCCAATTAGTGAGTTGACGTGATGGTATGATTCTTATAAGATGAATTGGGTGGTAGACGATCGAATAGTCATTCGACCATTCTGGGTAATGGTTTCGATCCAGACAATAATACTTTTATGGCGTTTATACCATCGATACAAAATATTACTGATGAATGGAGGAAGCTCACCAAGGCTATCTTTTGAGATACCAGGATAGTTGGGATGGATTGGACTTGGTCCAAGAATAAATCCATTTAGGAAACCGAGTTCGAACAAGGTGCCGAGACTCCACTGGCAATGATTGAAGAAATCGTGACTGTTGATGAAAACTGTGGAGTGGAATCTGTGATATCCACAGTGAACAATCGCTGAATTATTTTTGTATTGGATTAAACCATCTGTTTTTCCATTCCAAATGGTTCTAAGAATGAAACACCATCTCAAGAAGTTTGTAGGAACTCTTGCCACGATATCTATTGCAATCTCTTTAGGCAAAAGAGCGGATGGAGCTTCATTGAGACAATTGTAGATATCTCTCCAAAGGTCTCGGACATATTTAGAATCTATAACTGCTCGATCAATGACTGGCCATTTACAAAGCTTTTGGTATATCACCTTGGCTCTGACAGATCTTGAATAGGGGTTAGGATTGGCAGATGAGGATGCCATTGGAGAAGTTTTTGAGTAATTCCTTAAGAACTCGTGCATCTCTTTATAGAGAGAGAGACCAATAATTCTTCATGACAAGATACTTTCACAGTATCTATGCATAATTGGAAGGGTAAATAATTGTCGCGATGATAAGATGTAAAGCAGATATTTGAGGGACCTGCAAACCCTCTTTTCAATAATGGGAAACTTAAGATAGTGGATTTTTCGTAAATTTCTAAAAACTCTTTACAGCTGTTGTCTATGCAGGACCCTTGGTGGAGCCTTTTCTTTAAAAGATGGGATAGTTGGTTTGTAAGTTGTGACTCTAAACTCCACGGCACTGAGCTGTGATCCATTGCACTAAGCGTGAGCTTACCCCCTTTCCTTAACATTTCAGGTTTAGCAGATTAGTAGATCGTTCTTTCATCTGCTGTTTCGTCATCATTCCAGCCAGTAGAGAAAAGGTTGTGCCAACAGTAGAGTGTCTTGTTATATTTTGAGACTGTAATTCTAGATTTGTATTTTCTTGGGAGAATTTGTTGTTTATATTAGGCTTGAGCCTTTATTTGTTACTGAGGATGTTGTATTTCCTTTATGGATATTATGTTGAGTTGGATCATGGAGATCCTAGTTTTATGATGAGATTTTATTTTTCAATTTAGATTTTTCCTTGTATTTGGAGGATTAGTCCATATTACAGGGGAAACTCTGCCAGTTTCTAGTCTCCGTCTCACCCCTACCCTACCTAAGGGGACGGGTGTGACACGAAGCTTGGAGCTTGGAACATGATCCAAAACCGAAAATGGTGGAGATCAAAAACAGTCACTGTCGTGACCAACCAGTGAGCATAATTCGTTTTTGTTCCTCTCCGCGTCGCTCAACCGATCGATGTGAATATTCCGCGACTTCGTTGATTTGTATTCGCACTTATTTCATGCTTGTTTAATGATCTTGGGACCTTAGCAAACACCAACAATGGTATCTTGAGCAAGGTTGAGCATGAAAAATGATTAGGGCTTAAAATTTGGGTAAACTATTTTTGAGCATGATTTGATTAAATTGGATGTTTGAGTATGCTTAAAACATGTTTAATTTAATATTGATTGGATCAATTTCATGAAAATTGATTTGGAACAATTTTCCCCAATTTGTTAAGGCTTGGCCGAATACAATGTGCCCTATTTTGGCTTGGAATTTTTTGATTTTTGATCATTGGATGACTTGAATCATTCGAGAATGTTGATTTAATATTGATTTGGATTCAATTGGATTGAAATCGAAATCGATTTAAAATTCCCTACCATTGCCGAGACTTTAAATGCATGTATTGGGTTTGATTTTTGATAAATTGTGTTGGACATGATTAATGTTAAAGCATGATTAATTAGGCTAATTTGATGTTTTGGAAATATTGATTTGGGTGATTAATTGTGTTATACACTTTTGGTAATTAAATGTAAAATTGGATTTTGTAATTTAATTATATTGGGACTTAAAATTGGATTTGGGCTTGTAATGTTGTTATTGGGCTTATTGGACTTGGTTGTACTAAGTTGGGTTTAGGCCAAATGGATTGGATCCAATTGGGCCCAAAACCACCTCTATAAAGCCCAAATGCGACTAATGGACCTTTAAAGTTTAATTGGGCCTAATGGGCCAAGATTGATTTCTAGGCTTATGGGGTTAATCCCCGATTGGACTTTAGTTATCGGTTTGACCCGAGTTGACCAAAAGTCCACGCCTTAGAAATTAATTAAAAGCCCATTGGACTTTAATTAAATTAACGTTGGACGTTAATCGGGCTTTGAGTCCCGTAACTATTAAATTTGGAATTTAAGTCGTAATGGTTTGTTTAATAAAGTGTAGTATTTAATTTGGAATTAAATAGCGAATTAGTATTAAATACAAATTGACTTGGATTTAATTATGTAGTTTAATTTAATTCGAGAATTCGTACTTTGAGTACTTATTCGCAAAACGAGTTTGACTCGCGCAAAATCAAATCGTGTTTGAACATTGGATGATCACTAATTATCAGATTAATTAATTTGATTAGATTCATTGATAACATGCTTGTGTGAATACATGGTTGCAATGCATGAATAATGTATATCGGATGGATATTAGATGGGTGGGGCAATTTTAGAAATTGTTGTAATAAATTTGATTTTTTAATTGGAACCTGCGTGTCCAGCCTTATCACCTCCTTATTCTTGTATTCTCTTCTCACCTATTCCCCTCAATGTAAATGAGGTTTCTTTAGAGTAGTGTAAGTGATTGGTAGAGAAAGAAGAAATATTGTGCTAGCGGGAGAGAGAAAGTGAGAGATTTGATCTAGGATCAATGTGTAAAATATCCAGCCGCATATCATTATTACTTTATCATATGCAATTTATTAAGGGTGTATGATGATGAGACCTTAACAAAGATAATAAATTGGTTGCCAATTTGCACGCGAAAAACCCTCACAAAATATTAAGCATTTTTCCTTCCATTGAGTGATTCTTACTCAAGATCCGAGACTGGCATTGGGTTGGCCAAAGTCAAGTCATTTGTCCGTCGAGGATGTGTTTGAATCACGAGAGCTTTGTTCCATATCGGTGTCTTGTCCAAGTTGTGGTTTGTTGGCCAAAGTCAAGACCACTTCTTGTCCATCGACATTGATTACGAAGCTTTCCATGGTCAATGGGTCGCGCTTGACTGGGATCACTAAGTTTGTTGTGCCAAAGCCAAGGCTTAGTTGATTCAGAGGAAAATGGTTAGGCAATACATTGGATGTATTGTCATATATAAGATATATGTTTCGGACTTGGATGTCCCCCTACTGGATCTAGGAATTGGATTGGATCCAATTGATCTTAGAGATCTACCTAGTTAATTATCATACAATTTGTTGGCCAAAGTCAAGATTGTGTGATATTTAACGGGATCCTAGCCCGCTAGGAAACACGGTTTCCCAAGTACTCGACAGAAGGTTAGAGGCTCACCGAAAAATAGTGGGAGGCAAGAATTAAATTTGCAATATTCGTTTAATTACTTGCCATACGCGCTCAAAACAAATATCATTCGTCATATATATTAAATTTTAGTTGGACTAATATTTAAATTGTTGTTTTAATAAATAGTTGGACTATGTTCAAACAATTAAATTATAGTTGATTAAATAGTTGGACTATTGTAATCATTATAATAAATAGTACCTAAATCGTTGATTAAATAGTTGGACTATTAAAATAAAGATAAAATTGAAAGGTTGACATTTAAAACATAATCATAGGGAAAAATGTATTTAAATGGTTTAATTTTCAAATTGGGAATAATATTTCAGGATGGTCCTGGAAACTAATAAGTTACTTTATTTGATAAAATAACATATTATGCCTAAGCCCGGAGTTAAGCAAATAGTAGAGCATAATCTTTGGATGATTTATGTAATGATAACTTTAGTGCTTAATCCATTAAGCTTGTCGCAGTAGACTCCTTAATTTCTTAATCAGAACTAAGGATTAGATCTTTAAAGTATGATAATGAAATTGAAGGATCTTCATAAATCTATCTTTAGATTTTAGAAGTACTTAATTGCAATAATAACTCTTGGAGAGTTAATGACTATTCTCAAGGAGACAAAGTCAAAGTTTACAATTAGGCAAGTAGCGCAAGGCGCACCTTAATTCGATATTCTAAAAGGCCAAAGCTTGGCCAAAAGCTTCTGGAGTGTTGAAAATGGCAAAGGCAAAATCATTATAATCTTATGGGAAGATAAATGACATATCAAAAAATGTCTGCCTAAATTGTGGCAAACGAGATCTCGGAAGCGTGACTGCCGTTTGGACAAAGCAGACATGAAGGAAAAGGAGACAAGCAAGGCTCTGACTTCAAATATGTTTGTCAACATTATGTTCACTACTAGTATTAAAATTAGATTTTAAATACTTAGTGTGATACATAAATATATATACTGATGTTCAGAATCTGCTATGAGCAGAATACTGACTTCAGTTGAGATTAATCTGCGAATTGAAAACGGGACGAAAGTCGTTGTTTTGACCGTAGATACCTAAGTTTAGGAACTACCTCGGGTGCGTACTTAATTAGGAAACTGTTATAATGTAACTAGTTTGACTAGAACATTATCTCTATATCAGTGTTTAACCCGCTGCGGGTGAACCTTTATATTCTAGAACACTAAAGTGTTTTATTATATAAAGATGATATTGAGATAAACACATTAGATATGAATAACATAATTTATATTTTGAATATAAATAAATCTCAAACGTATAACATGACAAACAAATAGCTCAAACTGATTTGATCAGAAGAAACTAATTTGTGGCATTGTTGTCTGGGACACAATTAAACAAGACTCGTATATCCACACTTTTGAAGAGTGGGTACTCGGACTGATTTGATTCTATTTAAATAAATTCTATGAATCTAGTTTATTGGGCAATGTGTCTATAACACTATTTACTTGGTAAAAGTGCAAATGCCACCGATCTGTTAGCCCTAGTTCATAGTGAAGCAAGTGGGCCCATGTCTAGCTAGGCTAGAAGTGGATATGATTATTTCGTGACCTTTACGGATGTGGCATCGCGTTATGGTTATGTGTTTCTATTGAAACGCAAATCGGAAACTTTTACAGTTTCGACACAAAATAGACAAACAGATCGGCTATAGTATTAAACCGTCACGGTAAGACCGTAATGGAAAATACTTAAGCAATAAGTTTCAAATATACTTGAAAGAGTATAGTATTCTTTCAAATGAGGACTCCTCCCGGAACACGTCAAGTTGACGGTGTGTCCGAACTGAGTAACCGAATTTTGTTGGACATGATAAGGTTAATCATGAGTCGCTCTGAGCTACCATTTCCTTCAACGGATATACATAAACAGTGCATAACTTATTTTGAATAAGGTTCCATAAAAATATGTTTGACATATTTCATATTAGATATGAACGGGAAAGAAACCGGGTTTCTCATTCCTGAAGATTTGGGTATGCTAGGCATATGTTTTGATGATACCAAACTAAAAACCCAAATTGGATAAGTGTCAATTGTAGGTTATCCTAGGGATACATAAGTATAGTACTTATACAACTCACAAGAGAACAATTTAATTGTTGCTCACCATGCGGCTTTCCTAAGAGGAATACCGATATGCAGTGGTAAGTGGGAGGATAGTAAAACTCGATGAAAATCGGAGTAATACTATTCCAGGAACCAGATCCTTACTGGAACATAAATAGTTCATCAAGGATGAAACTATACCATTAATCTTTGAATACACAAGAACCGCGTAGATCAGAGAGAGTCAGAAAACAACCTGGGGTATGGGTTTCTGATCTCACCTCATAAAGATGTCTATCTTATTGAGGAATACCAACTGACTACGCATGAGGAAGTGATACAAGGTATCGACTCCCTATTATGGCAAAGTGCCATGAGTCCGAAATGGATTCCATGTATATCAATAAGTTGGATACTAGTTGATGTACCGCAAGGCATTGCCTATTGGTACTTATAAGTCTTCAAGGAAGACATACATGGATGGCAACATACCAACGTATAAGCTAGGCTTTTAGCGGAAAGGTATCGTTATCAACAATGTGTTGATTACGATTCAACCTTTTACCTGTTGCCACGGTAAATCCATTTGGATAATGCTTGCTAATGCTGCATGTTTCATTCATGAAATATGTTAGCTGAACGGGAAAATTACTTTCCTGAAAATGAAACCTTTCGGAGGATGTTTACAACATCCTGTCGGTTTTGTCGTACCAAAACTAGCAAACAAGGTTTACAGGTTATTCGATCCAAGTTTGGATTGAAGCAAGCATTAGATTCTTGGAATTATCGTTTTGAAGTAATCATAATAGTTTATGATTTAATTCAAAACGAAATGATTCTTGTGTATATAAGAGGGTTAGTGGGAGCGCACTGAAAGTGGCTGTCCTATAAATAATGATAATATGTGTCATTTCTTGGAAATGATATTCCCATAAAACAATCGGTGAAAGCTTGGCTTTCGATAAAACTCTTCGAGAACTCGTATATTGAAAAATGTACGTTACTTGGTGTCTCATACGCTTTGAGCATATGAAATCACAAACGGGCCAATCCAAGTGATAGTCACTTGATTGATGTTAAGAACATCCATTAGTATCTTGGAGAACTAATGATGCTGTCTTAATCTGTGGAGAAGGAGAACTTGAAGTGACTGGGATCACTGTAGCAAGTTTCCTGACCGATAAGACGACTATAAGTCGCAAACAGTACTATACAGTTTGAATAACGGCACAGTGAGCTGGAAATCTTTCAAGCAAGATATTATTACCGAATAAACAACAAATGCGGGTTATTGCTGCAGCTGAGGCGGCAATAGAAGCCATTTGGGTCGATAACAAATGTAATTAGATTAGATATAATTCTGTTAGCAGCTGAGCTAGGCGTCAGCAAAGGCTAAAGAATTAATGGTCTCATCAACGATCCAGATACATACTTCGATATTCATCTGATTCGTTCGGATCATACATAATGGCGATGTGATGATCGTATAAATCGCATCAGATGATAATCATGCAAATCCGCTGACGAAAGCACATTCTCAGCAGTTTGAGCCAACCGTATATAGTTCGGGTGTAAGACACTCGAGTGACTGGCTATAGGCCAAGTGGGAAATTATTGGACAATTATGACCCATAGCGTCACTATTTGTACAGATCATGGTGTTGTTGAAAAAATTAACTATGTGACAAAGGAGATTGCACTCTTATCATTTGTGATTAGATCACCTAGATGTATAAATGATATGAGGTCCCTATGATTTGTTCCTGGATTGAGAATGATATGAGACAGTATCGGTCCACGAAGGATAAATCATTAAATATCCCTAGTCAGAGTATTATTGAGATTGGACATCGATAAATACGTAAAAGACTAATATTACACTTGTGCGCGTTGTGAGGGCATAACGACATAGTTCTCACATATTTGGGTATAGGATACTCATGCAAGTGTAATAGGAAGTTGTGTTTTACCGATGGTACATGAAACATCTTCACTCTGGATAGACCCCATCGGAATTCCATTGGTAGTATGACTATGTGTCTATGGAAGTCCGAAATCAGGGTAGGTGTATTTGGTCTTAACCTGAGACCTGCACCGCTAATACTTACGACAATCAATATACTTTGGTTGCGGTCGTCCAAGGCTTTAACAGGTTCTTTGTACGCCTATGCTGGGTATATCGAGAATCGTAGTATGTTGGGTGTGATGTCAAGACGGAAGTATCACTCCAGTCATATGGAGATGATGGTCACGTAGGATACGGTACTATTACTCTTAAGTACTGCAGTCATCGGGATAAAATGACAAGGTCAGGTTTATCCGATTATAGAGACTAGTTACCAGACATCCGACATGTGCTTCGTACGGGGCAGACAAAATTCCAGCCCCAGGCCTAGCACGTGATCATCCGATACTGGATCGACATACGCAATACTACGTATACTACGCCTGATATAGATCCTTTATTCCTGTAAGGATATTTCTGGAAAATTGGGTAGGCATGGTGCTTTGCTAGAAGCCAACCTTGTCTTGTAAATCGGTAAGACATAGTACTTCGTACTTACGTGTTCGGATAGTCCGACGACTCGATTTACTGCCAATATATCCGGGGATCTCATGGGTCTCTTCCCAAAGATTCACCGATGACGTATGACTCGCACTTTTAATTAATCTGGGATTAATTAGATGAGAGAGAAAATTAATCTGGGATTAATTGCGGAGATATTTTATCTGGGATAAAATATCAATTAAAGAGAGATAACGATTAATTTGGAATTAATGGGTTAAATTAATATATTCGATATATTAATCGAAATTGGATATCGACGCGGAATTAAAATTAGATTTTAATTCAGGCGAACGAATTAATTTAGAATTAATTCGTTAGCGACATGAATAGTAATTATGCTAGGCATGATTATTTAATTAAATTAGATTTAATTACGACGCAACAGAAAATTCGTTAATTTGGAATTAGCGAACCCGAGCCCGGGATTATTTACGAGCGCATTCGCATTTCGAATTCGAGTGCGGCACGCAAGTCAAATCAAGCATCAAATCGCTAGTCGCTTCTAGCATCACATCATTCGTCAATCAAGTGATAGATGTCTTTCACTTTGAGTGATTGACGCCAGTCACTATTCATTGATTGATGGAGTGATGGAGTGATGTGTGTGGTTGGAGCCATTAAGGCTTGACTTTTTGAAAGCCAAATTCATGCTAAATGAATTTGAAATTAACAAATGTGTATTAGATACACTTTTGGCAACCAACACACATAATTTATCTTCTCTCTTTCTCTCTTCATCTCACGCCCATGGAGGGATTTTTTCTTCTAGTTTTGGCAGTGAACTGCCGCGAGTCAACAAGAAAATGAGAAGCAAGTGTGGTGATTTTTGTGGCAAAAATCACAAGAGCTAGCACTCCGAGAGACATGCGAAGGTGATAGGGAAGTCTACCCATGAGCTGGGAATCATTTGACGAAGCTTGGAGCTTGGAACATGATCCAAAACCGAAAATGGTGGAGATCAAAAACAGTCACTGCCGTGACCAACCAGTGAGCATAATTCATTTTTATTCGTCTCCGCGTACCTCAACCGATCGATGTGAGTATTCCGCGACTTCTTTGATTTGTATTCGCACTTATTTCATGATTGTTTAATGATCTTGGGACCTTATCAAACACCAACATCGACACCACAGCTATACTGCGAGAACCGCAAGTTATTTTTTGGCGTAATCAGGTGCCAAAGCTGTTGGAAAATATATGGAGAGTGAAAATGGGGCATGTCACGACGCGTGGAATTGGCGAGTTGCGATGTGTGGTGAATTTCTGGTCTTGTGCTTTCTTCGTTTAAACTCTTCCCTCATGCTTCTGATGCGTCTGTAAGGTCCCAAAACATGTGTAGTTGATCAAATATTTATGTTCCATTGCTTCTGAATAATAAAGCACAAAATAAACTATAATTAAAACTAAATACATGATAATCAAGCCGAATTAGCGACATTCAAAGTACACTTTCATGCACTTATCACTCCCACTGCATCTTTTCTGACTCCATATGACATAGACCATCTAATATCATAATTAGACTCAAAACTAATTTGATCCTAATGGCTGCTGACTTTATTCTCCATGAATAAGAAACTCATTCTTAATATCTCAAAGATAACAAAGAACTTGTTTCAAGACACATCCTATGGTCTATAACATATCAAAATAGTTCATAACAATTACGATTAAATTGATATTTTTAATCGCACATAATATAGTATTCATTATGCCATCATCCTATGATGCATAAATGACTAGACATTCTAATCAATTTCTCTTTCGAAAAAGGAATCATCATTTATGAAAGATGAATACTATATACAAGAGACACACTAACTGTCAAACATTATACTAACTGTCATATAGATAGTTTTACTATGTCATTTATTAGATCATATCTAATGCACGACTTATGAGAGTATCTCACAAGTCTCTTATTTTATATCATATATAAAACTTTATATCAAATATAACAGAGACTACTCCCACTGCTTTCATGGAGAAAAGAAGACTTAGGTAAATCTTTTACCTCACAAACATCTCATTATTACATTAATAATGATAATGTCGTTAAGATATATAACAATAGAAAGAAATCTATACGCTCCCACTAACCCTACTATCATATATGTATTCTCGATGCTTTGATAAAATGAGACAATCTGACTGTTATCAAAATTAGAAAACACAGATTTCCGGAAAGCTTATCTGAGTCTATAATAGGCTCTATAAGCTGGTCTATCAAACTGTGATCTTAGCAGAATACAAACTCCAGAGCCATTCTAGAATAAACTCTTCAAGCAAAGAAATCACAATGGATCACTTCTTCGAATAAACCATCCAGGAACGCCACTTTGTATTCCTAACTAAAATACATAGTTTAATATCAACATTAACCAACAGATATTCAATTGTTCAATTAGTGTGACTAGAGACAAGTTTCCTCAGAATCTACACTGAGTATAACATTTCTCATTGTCATAATATAAAGGTCAAACCTTTAATAAGCTTACTTTGCTTTTGATGCACAAACAATTTACACATTTTATGAACGATTCATAACGAATGCTTAATCAAGTGCCAAACTTGATCATAGTAAGCTATTAACAATCTTAGATCTATGGATTAATGCTAACCTCCAACATTGATATCAAATATCGCTCCTACTACAAGGCATAGGATAATTTTCTTCGATAAGAAAATAGCAGAACCATTAAGTATCAAATACTTTGCAAATGATTCTGACATCCTATTGGACTAATATGGAAGAGGTCTAAGGGAATTTTCATCTTATTAATTATGTAGTTCCATTTATAGTTTATCACTTTCACATTTGACTTCACTAAGTCAAGTCTTTTCTACAATGGTCAACATCCAATGTTACACACCAAGTAATAAAATAATTTAATTACTCGGGATTGTAGAAAAGATGTTCTATCAAATAGAATATAATATTCTATTAAATAGAATAAATGATAAATTTTTGCTTGTACCTCCGAGGCGCAAGTACTTTTCAATTATATAACCATTATACAAAAGAAAGATTCAAATCTCAAATTTTTCAAGATTCAAATTTTCTACCTATACATATCATAGACGTAATTGTAGAAACAAATGGAAACTTAATTAAAAGGATGAATTAGTGTTACTGGAGCATATCCCCAAGGGTATTGAAATTAATTCAGAAAAATTCAATATCAAACGAATCAAATCATATAAGATTTGATTTCTCCTACTGACCAATTCCATCACGATGGAATCGTAGAAAAATAATATTAAGAATCATATTCATTGAATAACCTTAGAACTAATTGCCATAAATTCATATGTTTGATCATATCAAACAGCTTTAAATAATTCAAAGACTAATAATGAATTTTAAAGATATAGTTTTCAAAACTTCAAATCGAATATCTTTAAACTAGTCAAAATATTTTATCCGTGTTTCATCATAAACATAGTGAAAGTTCTCGATCCATTCAAGACGTTCAATATGTGTTCTTTTAGAAACACCTAACTAAGTCATGACAACTCATTAACGAAGTTACGAAGTAAAGAAAACTATCTAAGGCAAGTTATAACTCATTAAACTATATACATCTGGTGTATTAATTTAATAAATTTGTGGTCCAATGACGATCATTGGTTAAATGAGATTTAATCACATTCCCGAATACAATATTCATTAAATGGATAAGGATATGTGGTGTGATCTTGTATCAGACCATCATTTATCATACGGAATAAGCATTTAATGATTAATTGATAAAATCTCATAAAGCACTGTTCTAAGTTATTTACTTAACCGAATATTTTTCTTAATGTTTATCTCTATATCAATGACACTACTAGTGGTAATAAAATATATAACAACTATTTATAAAGAACAAGTAACTATCCAATAGTCACAAGTTCTGATATCAAATATAAAAATAATCATTAAATAATATTTTAAATAACTAGACGGGAGATCTGGTATCCAATACCTATAGTTGTCGTATTGTGAGAATCAATATTCTCTACACACAACTATACACATCTCTTTTATTTAGCTTTATAATTGCCTTCAACTATTCACAACATTTGTAAATAATTGATTAGCAAACTGTGTTAGACACATTACCTCTAAAGGTCACTAAAGCCAAGAAACGTCATTATCAGATAAACAAATGCCTAATGGGGTTTTCTTAATGCTAGTCAAGAATCTTGAGACATGAACTAATTCATGTCAATTCTTACTGAAAAAGAAACTATTCTCTCTAGACTATTATATCCTAAAACATATATCTGTTTAGATTATCTAATGTGACTTAGTAACTAAGTCACTAACCATCTTGATTTTTCAAGAAAATCGGAACAACATTTCCCGATGGTTTTGACTAATCTAACAATATCCAAGCCTACTCTAAATCCAGAACCTATTCTAGAAATCTGCAACCATAAGGAAAGTCAGAAAACATATATAAATAATAAGCATGCAGTGGATTAGAAGTTTAATTATATATACACAATAGAATAAAGGAAACAACATAAGCAACAATTTTCATAATATTACATACTGCCTTAGTTATGGATTTTTAACCCACCAGTGCCTCCCACTACTTTACATAATACCGTAATCCCCAACGGAAAATAGGAATCCAATAATTAAATTGAATTCCATAGTGAGAAGTGGACCCCATGAATATATTTCGACTCACTGCTTTGGCACGTTCTCGCCTACTCATATTCACAGGTAGACAACTTATTGTCCATCACATTCACTGTGACTCCTGATTTTGGTCCTGATCGTTTCTCGTTATGACAACTTTTGCACGTTCACAAGGAAGCGTATCAAGGCTTCACTTGCAGTGAAAAACTCAAGCTACCGATGTAGTCCTGACAGCTTTGGCACGTTCAGGATTTCCACTTTCACTTGAATTTGTCTCTTATCATATAAGTTATACCAGCGCAAATGAACTACCATCAGCCATAACTGTACAGCTTTGGTAAGATACAACTACAGCATCAGGAAATCATTTGCATCCGTACTGATAAGGCAGACTAAGAAACAAGTATTCCTAATACTAGTTACTTTAATGCTTTATTTAAGCGGGGATGTTCCAAAAGAGGGTTTTACTCTACATCAAATGTAAATTTTAATCTAGATCAAAACCTGGCAAAACATAACTTAACTTAACCATTAAATTTTCGTTATGGTTTCCATTAGCGTAGAATCGAAAAATTAAGAAACATCTAAATTACATGCATGTGCAAATATTAAAATTGGATTATATATCATATATCAAGCATGACAAATGTAATGGATGAAGGATCAGACCTGCTTTGATACCATTTTTGTTGGGGTTTTAGCGCAGACATAACGGAAGCGCGATCCGGGCGAAATCGTAACTTTAAAAAGTCTTAAAGTTACCGAATAAATTATTCAATATCCAATATGAATAATTCATTTATATTTCACCTAAACATATTTATTTGATATCAAATAACGACATAAATAGGTTAGAAACATCGCGAAACTTTTGCGAAAAATATTTTTCCGCAAAGTGGCATAAAACGTATTTTTGTCTGAACCAACCAACCAATACACACGGGGGCTGCCCAGGTCAGCTCCAATAGTACTTGGGCATTTCATGGACTGCCCAAATAGTGACCAATTCACCGTTTGGACAGCAAACACCCGGTAACGTCGTTTTCAAATATTTCAACTCCGAAATAATTTCCGGCAATTGTTTTAATGCCCAAAACACATCCAATACATTCATACAACATACTTTTCATCATCAAAATCATAGAAACTCCAGATCTGATTTGGTAATTAAAAATATCAATTTTCATGCTTTAAATTCAATTTTATCAATATTAATCATATTAATACTTACACCAACCAAAGTCACCACAAATGAAGAACTCAAGAACAATTCTAGGTGTTACAAGAGTGGTCATAACACTCCAGAATGGTAACAAGTCATCAAATGATAAAATTGAATTAATATTACACTAATATTATCCAATCTAACTTCACACATACATTAAGCCTCCATATCCATCCACAAAATCAAAAAGCCCCAAAATATATGAAAGGAATAAATCCTAGAACTTGTCTAGATGCTCAAAAACAAGAAACAAACTTTCTAAGTTTAAGAATTATGAAGATTACCTCAAAATCTCCTAATTTCCTTAAACTTTTTCTTGAATTTCTTCACTTTCTTCCTTGTTTCTTCAAACAAATTTTTGGATGCTTTCATGGAGATGGGTTTCGGCCAAGGAGTTGTATTGAAAGAGAAAACAAAATTTTCACTTTAAATACTAAGTCCGAACCAAATTGGGGGGAATAAGGGCATTTTGGTCATTTGGTCAATTAATCTAATTAAATAATAATAATAAGCTTTAAATTAACAAATCCAATTTGTAAATTTTAAGCTTAATAAAATCATGCCACATGTAGCCAATAATAATCAAACATATTGCATAACAATTATGTAATATTGAAATAATTTAATTCTCTAGATATTTAACATTTAAACATTTAAATATTTAATTAATGCGATTATTATTATATATGTATTTTTATTTACATTAAATAACAAATACATATATTAATGGCATGTGTCAAAGTCTCATTTGATAATTAATTAATATGTATCAAATCAAATTTTGTATCAAATACAAATACATATTAATTATTAATTGACTAAAATGCCCCTAATGCATGTATTTTCATTTAACCAATTAAACGATTCGAATTAACTCATTTAATCCGGTGAAGTATTATGAATAATCTATATTATTCATAACGCATTACCCAAGTGCTCAACGAGTACACTTCATATTGTGGGACTTTTTAAGTTTAGGTTTATCCGTTACAGAATCCAATTTCGTGTCTATAATTCACCCACTCATGAATTATGATGACCACGGATAATCTCGTTACACTATACAAGTCGAGGTCATTGCATACGTATAATCCCTCTGTCACTGGCTATCAATATTATACCGGGGATATAGATAAGAACGTCAAATCTCTAAGGTATAATATAATCGACTTGTAAATTTATGATCTCATAATAACACTCGGAACTCGCTTCCGAAGTATACCACGACCATGGATTTACTAGATCGAAAACACATACATGATGTTTATGCCTTGTACACAGGACTGACGAATTCTATCTTATACGTATAGGATATCATGAGCATCAGTCCATACACAACGAACAGGCGGAGGTCTGATCTAAATAGATCGGTGACGTGACTGCCATCAAAGTGTTGAGGATATCTCATATATCCACAGTGGTATCTCAAGTCGAAGGACCACTATGCTACTCGACACGAGAAGATTCCTATTGACGTTGGTGTACCATATATTAGGAAATCTTCGGTGAGTCATTCAGTGTTTATCAAATAAACACCTACATGTCTGTACGAGTCTCTCAAGACTCGTGGTTCATTAGGATAAACCATCGAACCAAGTGTTTATATATGACATGTACTTGTCTCAGCTGATCTTACTAACTGACCCGTGTTAGTAAATCTTGACCAGGAACTTTATTTGATAATATATTTCTAGTAGTGACACTTCCCAATGTTAATTACAAACTACTTTGTAACTGAACACTACAAAATATATTATCGGATCTTTGTCTAATATATAGCTATCAGTAAACCATATTTAGTTTCAATCTAATCGTAATTAGATCAAATATGTATATAAAAGCAAGAAGTAATACCATA